>CAUYRT010029809.1:0-14669 GCA_963574885.1 Lepilemur ruficaudatus
CAACTAAAAATATATGTAAAAAATTAGCCAGGCATGGTGGCGCATGCCTGTAGTCCCAGCTACTCGGGAGGCTGAGGCAGAAGGATCGCTTGAGCCCAGGAGTTTGAGGTTGCTGTGAGCTAGGCTGATGCCACGGCACTCACTCTAGCCCGGGCAACAGAGTGAGATTCAGTCTCAAACAAACAAACAAACAAACAAAAAAAAACACTCGAAGTCCAGAACCACTTGACCCAGAAACTGTGTGATGGAAACCAAGAATGGGAGAAAAGTAGGTGCAAACAGAAATGCCGGAGCACTGGATCACATGAATGAAACAGGTTGTGAAAGATAAACTGAACTAATAAAAAAAAAAAATCGCTGGCTGAATCTTGCTGCAGACGATACATTTGCCTCATCTCTACAGAGAGCACAAGGGCTGTGGAACTGGGAAGGAGAGAAAGAGAAAGACAGAAAACAGCGATTAGAAGTTGAGCTGAGTAGTCTCACTGATGATGTTAAGTTAAATATGTCCTTTAAAAGACCTGAAGGAGAAAAGCAAGAAATATCAGAAAATGATGTGAAGAAAATCAAATGAATAAAGAGGTTACAGGACAAGAAAAAGGCTCTACACTGAGTGAGGATCTGTGCAGTCTGAAAATTTTCAGCTTGAAAGTGCAGTTCCAAAGCTTCAGCTGAAACCTGAATTAGATCAAGAACATAAAATGCAACTTCAGAGAAAATTGATTAAGGAGGAAATATACTGCGTAGAAATAGAGAAGAAATTTTCCCAAGTGTATAGAAACACAAACTACATATATCAGCTACACAGTTTCTACACGGAGATGGCCACAGACATGAACAAATAATTAGGGAGAGCCTCTTCCTTCCAACAAAATTAAACTCTCTTCTATGAGAAAAGAACTTGAGAAAGTCGAATGACAGCTCTGTTGAAAGCTCAACCAGCTCGGGGGGGCTGGGAGGGGAAGATGGCAACAGGCTAATAGCAAGTTCCAGTTCCAGCCTTTCCCAACGGTCCCTTTGGTTCCTGCTGCTCCTCAGGCAGCCTGCAGAGGCTCTGAAGTACCAGGGGATCCTCGGGGTCATCAGGTCCCCCAGGGAGGAGGAGGCCACACTGGGAGGGCTCAGAGACCCAGGGTCACTGGTAGGTTGACTCAGTTTTCACTATGACAGGGTCCCGAATACCCAAAACCGCAGCAGAACATCTGCCTGTGTTGTTTCTATGAAGTAATGTTGATTTATCTTCTTTTGGTTTAGTTACTGTTATTTAATTGATGCCACATGTGCTCTTATTCAAGCAGACAGAATATTATAATATCTAAGACTATATTTTTTCAATAAAGATTTGTTTAATATGACTCTTATGATTCATCATTTTTACATCATTGGAACTTCTAGAATTAGTGTAAGTTTTATATTTTGATAAATAAAAGTTCCACTATTTTTTTTTTTTTTGAGACAGAGTCTCACTCTGTTGCCAGGCTAGAGTGCCATGGTGTCAGCCTAGCTCACAGCAACCTCAAACTCCTGGACTCAGGCAATCTTCCTCCCTCAGCCTCCCAGGTAGCTGGGACTACCAACATGTGCCACCATGCTTGGCTAATTTTTTCTATGTATTTTTAGTTGTCCAGTTAATTTCTTTCTATTTTTAGAAGAGACAGGGTCTCACTCTTGCTCAGGCTAGTCTTGAACTCCTGAGCTCAAATGATCCACCCACCTCGGCCTCCCAGAGTGCTAGGATTACAGGTGTGAGCCACCATGCCTGGCCAAGTTTCACTATTTCTTCAACCATGACCAAAGTTTGACATACGTACAGATGTGAAGCCACATCTGATACAGTTGTTGTAACTGGAATCATCCCTTGTTAAATTTACCATAATTCACTATCAATTCTAATATCCATCTGTCTTCTGCACAGACTACATAGGTGAGTTGAATGGGGATGTGGTGGGAATCATTAACCCTACATCTTTCAAGTTTTTGATGGGGGCACTAATCTCTGAAATTCCTCCAGGAACACTGTATTACTTTTGGTTTATTATTTTTTTTCTGTGTAGAGGAACATGTAGTGGCTTTCCCTTGTCCTTTCTTAACAAAATAGTCCTCATTCCACAGGTCGGGGAACCAATGTGGGAATTCTACTAGCAGACAGCCTTCAAATTTGAACATTGACTCTATACAGAGTCTCCAGTCGTTAGGCCACCCTGCAGATTGTGGACTTGTCAGTCTCCATAGTTGTGTCAGCCAGTTCCTTAAAATGACTGTCTGTTATGTGTATACATATTCTACTGATTCTGTTTCTCAAGACTGCCGCAAAATATAGACTTTATATTAGTCAGGATTTTTAATAATCTGAATGCTAAATGGTGTGTGTTATGGGAGGAATTGTGTCCCCTTTAAATTCATATATTGAAGTCCCAACTTCTAGTATCTCAGAATGTGGCTATATTTGGAGATAAGGTCTTTAAAGATTACATTAAAGGCTGTTAGGGTGGGACACTAATGTAATATAACCGATGTCCTTATAAGAAGAGGAAGAGACAGCAGGGACGCACACAGAGAAAGGCCATGTGAGGACACCGTGAGAAGGTGACCATTGCAAACCAAGGAAAGGGGCCTCAGGAAAAACCAGAACTGCTGGCACCTTGATCTTGGATTTCTAGCCTCCAAAACTGAGAGAAACAGTATTTCTGTTATCTGAGTTACCCAGTCTGTAGTATTTTGTTATGGCAGCCCCAACAAGCTAACACAGGGACGTTGCTGGATTTTTTTCTATTATTACCAACACCAATCTTGTCATTAGTAACTGCAGAAACTTTTTCTCAGCTTAAATATCTACTCGACTATTAACTTCTTCCTTAGAATTCATACATTCCATGGTTTACAACTCAGATGCATTTTGCCTTTTACTTCATTTAAATAAGGTATGGATTTCTCTAAGTTTGCACAAGAATTGTAAGGTGGAAACTATAGTCTGATTTCCTAAATAGCTGTGCCATCAATCAGGAAGTTCTGCAGCCTACACTGATGCCCAGACACAGAATATTTGTTACCTCCTTGGTGAAACAGTGAGCCACACACCTTTTGACAAGTTTATTTTTAAGGTGACTTTTTGTGAAGACTGTTGTTGGAATATTCTGAAAAATTCAGAATATTTTTCATCCAAAGCTTTTAACCATTTAAAGAAAGGGTTAGTCCTGAAATGTTTTTATTTGTTGACTGTGTGTTGTGGGAGACTGTTGAAGAGAAAAAATGTAAAGTAGGATATCAATTTTACATAGATCCACAGTTTATATGATTGTTATGAAAGTTTTAATACTGTTAATTATATTAGAGTCTCATGAATCAAATACGGCCTATGATAGTAGTAATAGTAACAATAATAATAATAGCAACAGCTTTGGGATGTTTACTCTTTGATAGTAGGTACTATTATTTTTCCTGTTTTACTCATGAGAAGAAAGAAGCACCGTGATTACACATCATAGATCGAAACCCAAAGTCAAGAATCAAGCATATACTACAGCTCTGATTAAACCAGAGCAGTCTGTTACTAGATCTTCAGTGCATTTAATAATGTGACATACTGCCTTACCATAGCAACTGCAAGGATTGTTGGAAATAATGAAAGTATCTTCATATTTTACTGCCTCTGCATTAACTTCCCTGTGTTGAGAAATTGTGAATGCTCTACTTTTGAGTATATAGATCTAGGTTTATCTCTGTCTATATATGTATATGTAGACATTTGTACATGTATATTCATGTCATTTTTGTTGATACTAAAAAATTAATTCTTTTAGGTTTTTATATTTTTTCTAAGTAGTGAAATTTAATTTGAATTTTTAAAAATTTTGTCTTTTTTTCTTTGCATTTTACTAATAATACATGTGATCGTCTTATCACAAACTCCAGAAAAGTTTATAAAAAGAAGTAGTAATAATAATAGCAAATTCTTAAATACTGCTTATAGTGTGTTTGGCATTCTTACTAATGATATACAGATATTAATTTAAATCATACAGTAAGTCTATTAAGCAGGTACTAATATTAGCACCGTTTCACATATAGGAAGCTAAGGCAAAAATAGCTTATGTAATTTGTCCAAGGTTATACAGCTAGATTCTAAATCTTGGATGACTTGGTCCAGAGTTCATGCTTTTAAACACCACCTTTCTATTTCTCAATATAGCAAAATTCAGAAAGAAGTATTTAAAAGCTACATGGCAATGTAAGGCCAGTGTATACATACATTTTTCTAGCAATTATTGAGTGGGAAATATTAATCACAATATATCCAAAAATATATATGTTTAACCCTTAACTGTTAAAAGGCACTACATAATGACATACTATGATTTTAAAACATGCTTAAATGGAGTTGTTTATTGGTTGTATGCAGTTAATGATGGCTGCGTATCATTACCACTCCTCCTTAGCAGAGGTGAGGTCTACTTCTCCATCTCCTTGAATGTTAGCTTGACTGCCTGTAACTGTTTAAATCAATAAAATAGAGGAGAGTGGACATTTATGTCAGTTACAGTTTTACACTTGTAGGAGGACTGAAAACTTCAGATTCTCCCTTTTGGAACCCATCTACCTTGCTATGAGGAATCCAATAGTTAGAAAATTGAGTCCCTGGCTAACAGCCCCTACCTAGCCGAGCAGTACCTGAGAGCAAGGACTGTGACTGATCCATCTTGGAAGTGGATTCTTGGCCTCAGATGAGCTTCCCTAGTGTGATATTCCTAACTTAGAATATCATCTTGGAAGTGGATTCTTGGCCTTAGATGAGCTTCCCTAGTGTGATATTCCTAACTTAGAATATCTCCACCAAGCTCTGCCCACATTGCAAAGTTGCTAGCAAAAAAATTATTCCTGCTGTTTAACTAAGTTTTGAGGTGGTCTATTATGCAATAATAGATCACAAAAACACTGACAAAATATTTTACTCTAATAAACATCTGCTATAGCAACAGTAAAAAAAAATGGAGATTATTATATTAACTTTCCCTTTAAAGCAAGCACAAGTTTTCCTGATGTTTATTGAGTTTGTTTCATTTAGAATGATTGACCATATATATATATATATATTTCTGTACTTTTAAATTGACCTATAATAAAAGGGTATGGGCTAGACCACTAGACCATTGTACTTTCAACTCGCTTAAGTAAAACTATGTTTCTCGGACTATCTTTTTCTAGATGGCTTTGGCAGAGTTGACCAGAAGAGATACCTGTGTGATATTTAGGAGGCAGAGGTAAGGCATGGCCCATTGCTCTCTGAAGGTGGAGTGGTAAGTGATGATGACAGAATCAAACAGGCCAGGAAGTTCCAGCACATCCCCACATTCCATTGCTCTGCATCCAGCTCATCTTTCCCACTGCTGGCCCTGCTGATGACCAGCAGTGGCTGGAGGCCTATCCCAGGTGCTTGGCTGCATATGCAAAGACTTTTGCTTAGATTTTTGCATTACCCTTCACGATTCCATTTTAGTGGCTAGATGTGCTGGGCTCCTACGATTGACGGGTTGGTGACTTCTCTTATACCCTCTCTCCTCTTTCAGACATTCACTTCTCAAACTCAACCTACTTCTTTATTTGAATCCCAACTGACATTGGGGTGATGAAATTTTTGGCTCCATGCCAGTCATATTTCATATTTCAAAAGATTTGTAATTTTTGTAGTGTTTCCTGATGTATCGGTAAAGGAGTGATATATCATGGTAAGCTCATTAAAAAATATCATGGCTGGTATGTGCAAATAACAATCAAAATATACATGAGAATCATTTCAACTAATACTGTAGTAATGAAGATACAGTTGGCCCTCTGTATCTGTGGGTTCTGCATCTGTGGATTCAACCAACTGTGAATCAAACACAAAAACAGGGAAAATTCAATTAAAATAACAATATGACAATACAAACATAAATAAAAATACAGTATAGCAACATTTACATAGCATTTATATTGTGTTAAGTATTATAAATAATCTAGAGATGATTTAAAGTATACAGAGGATGCATGTAGTTTATATGCAAATACTAAGCCATTCTATATAAGGGACTTGAGAATGGTGTATTTCCCTTGCAGACACCAAGGGACGACCTAAAGATACATTAGGTATCTTTGCAGCAAGGTTGAATACTTGCATAGTGGTACACAAGTAAAATCTTGTCACTTTCAGTTTGTTCAGCAAACATATATTTGGAGGCATACTATGTAACTACACTAAATTAAATATCAAAGCACTATAAACAAAAAACAAATGTGGTCGTAGTCCTCACAGAGCTTATATCATAACTCACAAAAAAACAGGCAATTAAACAAGTTACTAAAATGAATTTGATAGTAAGAAAGTGTAAGATTCTTTAAATATTGTGGTATGGTTGCCCATCCAAATCCCAGAGCTCCTGATGGATATTCAGAGGAAGTGAATTTTCAACTAGTGCCTGCAGAATGAGTAGGAGTTACTCGCCTGGGGCAGGGAAAACATCTTTTGCCAAGAATCAGGAAGGAGAGAGAGTTCATAAAATGAAAGAAACTGGAAGGGGCCTCATGAGGGCTGGAGAGTAGAGAGTGATGGGGGAAAGTAATGAGAAATGCAGAATTAGGCAGGGGAGAAATTTCAGGGATCTGAGTCCCAGAAGCCTATGAAGTGCAGCAGGTTTAGGAAAGAGGAACCTGGAGAAATTGAATTTAGTCACAACAGGAGCTGAATCAGCAACAAGAAGCAATACATTCTTTGATGGCAGGAGCAGCATAATCTAGTAGGAAGAGTAATTTAATTATTGTTTGTAGAGAGTGGTATGTGGGAAAAGGAGTGGTTAATCAGGGTACAGATAGAACCACAGAGAGGCAGGAGTAGTCAAGGGTAGAGACTTGCACCGTAGCCCAGATGGGGCCTGTGTGGGAAGGGCACATATGTTGCCAGGTAGGGCAGAGGCGACTCACAGAGGTCCAAGTAGGCCAGTGGGTCTGTGAACTGGGTAGAAGAGTTCCAGCCAGGGAATGTAGAGGGTAGGCAGAAAAGATGAGGTGTTGGAGTAGTTGCGAAAGTTTTCTTAGAAAACAAACTATAACCGATAGGATACATGGAAGAAAATTGTCATTTTAATGAAGTGAGCAGGATGTTCAGGTACCTTTAACTTAGGCTCAAAGAGACTTTGTCTCCAAATCATTGTAGATAAATTGGGGATTGGTAGCGTATAAAAAGGGAAATCACAATATATTACTAATCTAAAATATGTTTTCTATTTAAAAGAAAACCTGAATTAGATAATTTCATTTTGGAAATATGATCTCTCTTTAAGTGCTTCACAGGCTAATAGTATGAATGGTTTACCAACTCAGTTCATCTTCCTAGAGCAGATAACATAAACATTTCTCTTATTTTTGAAGTTCACTTTGGAATACAATAGCCACCACTGTTCTTTCCCTGTTTTATTGGAAAATTGTTTATATATAACTACAGTTTCAATTTTAAAAATCTTTAAAAACTTGTCTGGAGATAAGGTAGTATAATTTAAAAGTATTAGGATTTAGACATCTGAAAAAGAGAAATCCCCTTCTCACTGCCCAGCAAATTGCAAATGTGATTTTTTCCCCTTAATGGAGGGTGAGCAGGCTGAGGAGGGAAGCTGAGAATAACACTGTCCGTGCAGGAATAAGTCGGGAAGTAGTTCAAGGGCTGGTCTTAATGAAATTTCTGAAAAATTGTACTTTTCATAGGCTCTACTACAGGAAAAATATCACATTGGGGTTTAATAACATCAGAGGTTAGTAATGGAAGGAGTGTCCTGGGAAAATAAAAAAATAAAATTTTCTACTTCATAAAATATAACTTTTCCACTGAAATTTTCAGCATATTATAGATGAAATTGCACTAAAGTTGAGAAAAGCACATAAAGATTGTGATTTTTTTACTTTTTAAAACAGCTTGCTTTTTCTATTTACCTGCTCAAACCTGTGCTCAGGGATTAGCTCTTTTCCTAGCTATTATGGCATCTCGAAATGATCAGAGGCTGCATTCTCCACTGTGCTTCGGGTGTCCGTCAAAAGCTGGAGGCAGGGAGAAACTAGTAGGGACGGAAAGGCTGATTTTTTTCACTGCAAATTACTAGAATATTACTGAGATCTAATGGTCATGGTTTTCTGTTTTGTACCATTTTAGAATTCAGAAATGGAAAAAAAATAAACGGTTTAGATTGCTCCTTCCCCTATCAACAGCCGAGTTCTTCGGAATGTTTTAATAATTTTCGTCAAGTACTGTGTTATAGCCCTCCTGGAATCATATATGCCTGTAACTACACGTTCAGAACAATAAACATAATGTTGAAACCGAGCATTTAAAATAGAAAATCAATGATTATTGTGGTTAAATTTCTGTGACATTGACGAACATAAACAAAAGTGATATTTTTAAGACTGGCAAAATGAGATTCAGAATAAAGTGAATAAAATAATGCATCTAATTAGCAGAATACATCCTGATAATTATACATATATGTATCTGTGTGTATATATATATTTATATATTTTATGAATGCTATAGATGAGAATGAGAGAACTACTGGAAACAGACTGCTTTAGAGCGTGGTTGCCTGAGATAATTTTACAGTGGATTATTTCTTTAGAGCAATCAGTTCATTGAGGATAAGAGGAAATTTTGAGCCAAGACTGTTAATGCATGCATGATTAGGATAGCCCAAACAATCTGTTCCATGGTCTTCTCTCTGCTGTTGACCATAATCTGGGATTAGTAATCAGCTTGAGAGCATATGGCCAGAGTGCTCATCAACTACCAGTGCCTCATGTGTAGGGAGGAAAGATCCTCTCTAACATCTCACCACCAGCCTATTTTTACTAAATTGTGTGTCACACAGTATAAGAAGGAGGTGATTACTGTGGATTAGAATTGTGAGAGAAGCCATCATGGAGGATGGATTTGGATAGATAAAGCACAAAGCATTCCAGGGAAAGAGGACAAGCATGAAAACACAGGAGAGGAAAGAAGAAGGATAATGGGGAGATTACACTGATAATTCTACTCTATGCGTTTAAGCATTGATTGCCCTGTGTACTCAGCCACTGGTGATGCAGAGGCTAATTAAATGCTCCTGTTCCTTTCTTCATACCTTTAAAAAAACCTCAAAATCTACCCAGTGAGACAGTTTACACTCACACAGATACACACACTAACTAGAGTATACATGATATATTCTGAATTCAGGGGAAAAAATAAAAACAGGAGAACAGAGAATGGAACAATTAATTCCATCTGGGGAAGCAGTGGTCAGGGAAGTCTACTGAGAAAAGTCTTAAGTTGATTCATTTGAGTAGGTTACTATATGAAAAGGCATTGTGAATCCTTGCTGATGGAAATTCCAAGGGTGGAAAATTATCTATTTTTCACAGTTATAATTTAGGGTAATCTTGTTCTCTAGTCAAATTTCTGGTTTGAGAGACAATATGGCTTCTAAAGATGACAGCATCACCGAGTCTCAGTACTTTCCATGTTTCTGTTTGAGGGAAGAATACAAGTTCCCCACCACTGGCTTTTAATGTTTAAAAGAAGTCGTGTAGATTTCTCTCAAACTTAGCGATATAGATCAAAGCAAGAAAGTAAAAAGAATACAAAGCACAAATAATATTCTTAAGTAGCTCCTTTGCATAAATGGTCATAACCCTTAGACAATTTAAGCTGTTCTGAGCTACCTTAATTGTCTTACAGTGCCCTTCAGCTAACCATAATACTAAAGTCCCCACCTAATGGGAACTACTGTGCATGTTTTACCTATTTCATATGTAAACATGTGATGATGTGGAGAGAGAGCTCTATGTCACTTGCCAGAAAGGAATTTAGAGCTCCACAAACAGGCAGGCAGGGCAGATCTCACTCTCTGAAGAACTCCTGCCACCATCCAGGAATGAGTGCCCGGAGGAGTCCTATCTTGACTGGGAGTGAGAGCCTTATGTAAGTAAACTCATCTAACTCACCAAACTGGATTTGTCTGAATCGTTTCTTTGGTCTCTTGGCACCATCTCAGTTTGGATGGTGGTTCTTCTACACCATCCCAGGATTTTCCCGAAACACTAATTTCCCAGTCATTTCTCCAACATTGAATTCTTGGCTTCTCCCAGAACTTGCTGATCTTTCTCTCATCACTCATTACCTATGCAAGTGTCAGGCTATCACTCTGAATTCTGACTGCCTAAATTAGGTAGAAGCTTTTCTTACTGATCCCTGGCAATACAACCCTTAGGCTTTTGGCTGCCTACTTATAAGCATTTTATTTACAGCTTTTAGGCTTTTAATGACAGGAAGCTTGATTCCTTTTTTTTTTTTTTTTAATTTTTGCATTGTTTTTCCTGCCTTTTTTTTTTTCCTCCTGAAAACCTTCCTTAAAACTTAGTGAAGCCCAGTATTTGCCTTTGGTAAACTTGTTTTATTCATCCGTTTTTAAGGTGGTAAGTGTGACTCCTGAAGGCAAAGAACTGTTGGTTTTCAATTATTTCATGTTCTTTATTATCTTATTAGTACATGTGCATCTTTATTTTTTCTTGTTGGTTACACTATAGTTTTCAATATGTATCTTTAGATTAACACAGCCTCCTTTTAAATAATATTATATCACTTCCCATACAATGTAAAATTCTTACAGCAGTATACTGCTATTTCTCTTTCTAGTGCTCGTATTGTCATTAATATTTTTTTCTTCCATGCATGTGATGGGGCTTAGGACATGCCATCTCAAACCGTGGCTGTAAGAGACCAGAATATGCCACGCCAAAATGTCTTTTTAGCATATTACTTGAGGTAGTTATTTTGAGAAACTACAGACACAAGGGTATCGCTGAAAAGTTACCCTTTTATAAAAGAAATTTACATCTATAAAAGGAGTCTCCATTGTAAGGGTGTCTTACTCTCTGCACCAGGGAAAGGATGACTAAATGGAGACTCTCATCGTGAAGAAAACATTGACTTTTATCTGTGTAACAGGGCAACTGCAATTCATCATGCATTTCCTCCCCCAACCTTCCCATAATTTGTCACTACAACCTCCAAGAAGACTAAAGCCCCTGTTCCTTACTGTAACTCAGGATGCTACAACACTTCAACCATGTGACTCCCTCCTTGAGTTGTATTTTTGTGGGAATCTTGTGTGTACATAGGTAATTAAACTTACTTTTCATCTGTTATTCTGCTTTCTCTCAAGTTAATTCATAGACCAAAGAACCTAAAAGTTTCTTTGCTATAACACCAAACTTATTGTTATTAGTTTACTTTAAAAAGTGAATAATTTTTTAAATGAGAAAAATCCTTTTATATTGAGAAATGAAAATAAAACTCTAAGCCCCTCTAGCTGACTAAATGGACCCCTTCTTGGCCAAGGGGACCCTAGAGAAGCCTTAGAAACTGAGTTCCTAGGCATGCAGAGATGAGAATTTGGACACATCTCATTATACCCACTCCCTTGATGCCTGCCATTGGTCTTTCTTTCCTAAGAATCAAACAGAAACCAACCCTTTTGAAAGACTTGTTCCACCGCTGATTTACACAACTGATCAGTATTCCTTCCTAAAAAGAGACCACAGACCATGGACTGGTTCTGGTAGGTTTACTGAGGCTACACACAAGATGCCTGTGTCCTCCATTTCACCTTTTGATGTGTAGAGCCAATTTTTTTTTTTTTGAGACAGAGTCTCACTCTGTTACCCGGGCTAGAGTGCCGTGGCGTCAGCCTCGCTCACAGCAACCTCAAACTCCTGGGCTCAAGCAATCCTTCTGCCTCAGGTAGTACAGGCATGCACCACCATGCCCAGCTAACTTTTTCTATATATTTTTAGTTGGCCAATTAATTTCTTTCTATTTATAGGAGAGACGAGGTTTCGCTCTTGCTCGGGCTGGTTTTGAATTCCTGACCTTGAGCGATCCACCCGCTTGGGCCTCCAAGAGTGCTAGGATTACAGGCGTGAGCCACCGCGCCCGCCCGGCCTAGAGCCAATTTTTAGTGCATTTAAATGTTAAGTCTCCATCCAAAGTGAACATGGGATGCATGTAACATGCTTGCTTGCTTATGATGGATACACACACCTCTTTCATGAATAGTCATAGCTCTTCCTATAACCTTTTGAATACATATACTTAGTTGACTTGTTCAGCTTAAATTCCTGTCTTACCTTTACCTCCCTGAAGGTACCTGCTTCCCATTGCTGGAGGCTACTCTTCCCAGACTGTGGATATGGCCAGCGACCCTTTATAAGAAACAAAGCTCTCCTTCCAAAATGTATGAACATCATGATTCTTCAGTTAGCAATATTTATTAATATTTATTGTTTCCATTCTCTTCAGTTCTTTATGTTTCCATCTGATATCATTTCCTTTGATCCTGAACAACTTTCTCATAACGTTTTTTGTAGTGTAGGTCTCTTGGTGACAAATTATCTCATGTTTCTGTTGTTTGAAAATCATTGTTTGACATTTGTTTTCTAAGGCTATTTTTGTTGGATATAGAATTCTACTGTTAATTTTCCCCCCAAGACTTTAAATACATTGTTTCCAATTTTTTATTTCTCATATGGCTTCCACGGTGTGTGATAAAGAGTTGTGAAATATTATTTATGATTTTCCCCTGCATTTGAACTGGATTCTTTGGCTGCTTTTACTGTATTTTTTCCCTCGGTCTTTAGTTTTTAGCATTTTAATTATGATCTATCTTGCGCTGGCTTTCTTTGTGCTCACGTTGCCTGAGGTTTATTGTGATTTTTTGAAAAATTTTGGCTGTTAATTCTTAACTGTTTTTCTCTCTCTTTTTTCTTCTTAATGTGGCCTTCCAACCACATATATATTAAACTACTTAGCAATGTTCCACAAATCAATGGGAAATCTCTTAAATTATTTTCCAATTTTTTTAAATCTGCTTTTGTTGAATGTTTCCTACTACTCTGTCTTCAGAGTCACTTCAAGTTTACTTCTACAGTGTCTAATCTGCTGCCAAATTTATCCAATCCATTTTTCACTTTAGATGATGTATTTTTTTTAACACTAGAACTTCCTTTGGGTTGATTTTTCATGGTTTCTGTGTCTTTAATGAAATTACCTGTTTGCTCTATTAATTATTTATTGTTCACATATTCCTGATTTGCTGCATGTCTAGAAAATTTTTATTACATTTGTGATTTTCAGAAAGCTGTAATGTTGAGTGTGTCTATCTTATTGTCTTCCCTAATGCACTCTTGAGTTTGGTTCTTGCAGGCAGTTAATTTACTTGAGGATCAGCATGCTAATTTAAAACTCAGTTTTTAAGCTCTTTTCTTCTATTGTAATGTTTGGGTAATTTGACTCAATGTCCAGAGTGTAGAAGAAGGTCTCTTCACTCCGGCTGTTTTGTACACAGACAATTTTCATCTCTTTGTGAAAACTTTAGTTCACAGTTCTAGATAGATGGTCTTTTTTAAGTTTTTGTTTTTTGTCAGGTCTTACGGAGTCGCATGCTATGCGTTTGCACTTAAAATCTAGCCAAAGACTAGCTAGAGCTTTAAACAAATTTCTGTACAGATTTCTGGAGCTCTTCTTCTGTATACCTTCTCTGATACTGTGCTTGACAAATTGTCTCCTTAGTAGCTCCCAACATCCAAATCTGTCTCCAGTTCAGCAAGACTTCTGTGCTCCTGCTGTCTGCACCACAGCCATAAACACTGGGTCATCAAGCTATTAGATTTGTTAATAAGGAAGTGTTCAGGGAACTTTGACATTATCCTCTGGGAGGTGTCAGGATAATCCTATTTGGGGTTAGATGTGAAGGGGATGGGGTAGTAATTGCAGTTACTGAAAATCTAACTGCATATTCTCATGGACTTCTCAAAATGTAAGAGAGGTGAATGTGGCTACGTTTTCCTAGAATAAGCAGAATAAAGGGTTCAGCAACCACAGATTTGGTGCTGACAGTCTTGGTGCCAGAAATAACAAGAGGGCAAAGCATCATCAGCACTTAATGAAGGTGAAGAAAACTGCAAATTTGTTTTATTTTATTCTTAGTATTTTGTTGAAATAAACACTTATATATTTATTGCAAGTTTTTGTGCACATTATAACTGTGTTTTTGTGTTTTTTTTTTCTATTGGGCTTTTAGGACCTATCTCTTGATGTTGCATCTGATAGGTCATGAAGTAGCTCATCTAAGAATCATTTAATGTTTAGGTAGTATGAATTTTTCCCCCCCAAAACTAAGGCTATTTAGTACTTTGCTGATTTCCATAACTAAAATTGTTAAACAATAATATAGTTGTTATATAAATTTAAAAAACAACTATTAGTTTTATTTAGAAAAATACAAGAAACATGCTGGGCACAGTGGCTCATGCCTGTAATCCTAGCACTCTGGGAGGCCGAGGTGGGTGGATTGTTCAAGGTCAGGAGTTTGAAACCAGCCTGAGCAAGAGCAAGACCTCATGTCTACTATAAGTAGAAAGAAATTAATTGGCCAACTAAAAATATATAGAAAAAAATAGCCAGGCATGGTGGCACATGCCTGTAGTCCCAGCTGCTCGGGAGGCTGAGGCAGAAGGATCACTTGAGCCCAGGAGTTTGAGGTTGCTGTGAGCTAGGCTGACGCCACGGCACTCACTCTAGCCTGGGCAACAGAGTGAGACTCTGTCTCAAAAAA
>CAUYRT010029810.1:0-66796 GCA_963574885.1 Lepilemur ruficaudatus
TCAAACTCCTGGGCTCAAGCAATCCTTCTGCCTCAGCCTCCCAAGTAGCTGGGACTACAGGCATGCGCCACCATGCCCGGCTCATTTTTTCTACATATATCTTTAGTTGGCCAATTAATTTCTTCCTATTTATAGTAGAGACGGGGTCTCACTCTTGCTCAGGCTGGTTTTGAACTCCTGACCTTGAGCGATCCGCCTGCCTCGGCCTCCCAGATTGCTAGGATTACAGGTGTGAGCCACAGCGCCCGGCCTTAGGAAATCTTTTAACAGAACTCTTAAGAGACAACTCACCTAAATATTAACATTATTTGTTATAAAATTATTTTAACGACTTGTTAAAATTGTTTTTATGTTTTAAGATTTCTGTTTGTACTCAGATATGAGTTTATTAGTATATACCTGAATTAAATTAATATCTGTATTGGAAAATAACGTTAAAGAGTACTGTTTTCTAACCACAGCTAATGCATTGGTTAGTACTAAACTACTGGAAAGATAATGTTAACACATATGTAGCACTTAACATGTTCTAGATACCATTTAATCACATTGTACATATTAGTTTATTTAACCTTCTGGGGTAGGAAGGAACATCATTGCCCTCATTTTGCACATGAAGACACTGAAGCCCAGAAAGATTGAGTGATTTTCCTGAGGTCATAAAGCTAGTAGGTGATCGTGCATGGTTCAGGCCATGTCACATTAAGCCAATGATGTGTATTTTCAAAAACTTAAGAAGCTACTTCTAAGAGCACATTTAAATATCAATATGTATTCATCAATTGATTTTAAAATTATTTTGTTATAGGTCTTGAAGCAAGTCTGTCTTGAACTATTTTTTTTCCTTTGTGAGGGGATCATCTAGTGAATTGTGAGAAATAAGTAGTCAATTCCCAGGAAGTTGCCATACCTAAATATATACATATAATTACTTTATTCACAAAATAGAAATAATACAGGTTCATATCAAAAGCATAAGTAAATGAAACAGGAAAATATAGAACAAGGGGAAAGAACCCTTAACCAATATGCTATCCTAAGTGTTTTAAAACAAGAAAAAGTGATCATTTGTCTTTTATATTTTACTGTGCTAAAGCTACAAGTCTGGGAATCCCTGGTCTGATTCACTTTCTTCTGAATGGCCAATTTCCCATTTTTTTGTAAAAAGCCTAAAATTGCTCATCTAAATCAAAATCCAGCCTTTTCCCTTTTCTCTTTGTTATTTAAGCAAAGCCTCCCCTGTGAATCTTTCTTTTAAAACAGTCTTTTTGTCTGCAACATATCATTAGTTAATAGCTTTCCTTAGTTGAAGGCTATCCATTTTTGTTAAGTGAAGAAAGCATTTTAAAAGCCTAAAATAATAATTTGTGTGATTTCTAAAACAATTGAGAAATAGTATATTTTTTATAAAAATCATATATTTATTAAGTGTGAAATTGTCTTCTTTTAAAAGGGAGTTTTTTTATTAAGACGTTACAATTATAAACACTAATTAAGTTTTTACAGCAATTTATAACCAAAAAAACCTATGGCATTCTACAGATTGCTGATAGAATATGTAAATAATTTGCACACGGTATAGTAGCATCACAGCATTTGAATAGTGAAGGAAAAAAAGAAGACAAAGGAGCTAGAGCAGTGTGGAAAGTAAAATGTATGATATATGGATTAGGTGACACCAATGTTGAAGTAGGCCAGATTACATTACTAGAGAAGAGAAAGGACCATGGACACTCCGGCATTCCATAATGAGAGATGTTCCAAAATTGCCAAATAAGAATCTATTCATTATTAGAATTTTGAAAACAAAATATCCTTATTTTAAGATCTTCCTAAAAACACCTCTTAGAATCACTTCACCAGCTGTTAAATTGACAAAAGTATTTATAGTAATTAGAGAAGTCTCCTACTGTGCTGCTATGTCACAAGATAATCTTTTTTCCCAGAAGATTACAGAGGGGTTTAATAATAGGTATCACTTTTGATTTGTAAATAATATTTGTATTTTGTTTCTGAAAGTGTGGGAAAAAATCAGCATCAGCTAACATTATTTTAGGAAGCAAATTCTTTCAAATGTATTTAAAATAAATGACTATAAGTATGAATAGTTTAATATTGTTTAGAATATATCAATTTAAAAAGCATAGGGTTTTCTCAACCTCAGCACGATTAACATTCTGTGCTGGATAATTCTTTGTTTTCAGAGGTTGTCGTGTGCATTGTAGGATGCTTAGTAGCATCTCTGGCCTCTACCCACCAGATGCCAGTAGCACTCACACCCTTCCACCCCCAGCTGTGACCGCCAAAAATATCTTCAGAACACTGCTCAATGTTCTTGAACCACAAAATCGTGAGTTTAGAACCACTGCTTTAGCCAGTTCTGGAGAGTAAACATAAAATGACTCAATATGAATTGCATAAAAACTCATTAGAATTTTCAGAACAGATGAGTAGCCAAAAGTATCAAGAAGACTAAGATTATGAAGATGAAAGTTGCTGTTAAGGTGTTCATACAAAAAATCGTATTATTATATAGTCCCCAGAAATATTTAAGATTTACTTTAATCTTTTTCTTGGTAATCCTGTAAAGTAAAATACTTAGAAATTTTTCTAGTTAAACCATCTCATTCTATAAATTGGGAAATCTTGTCACTTTCTGAAGTTAAAGGTAACTGTTCAACAAAGAATTAGCCACTTCAGGGGCTCAGAGCAGTATTAACTTAATAGGTTAGTTAACTAAGTTGTCTTTTAGCAGGTGGAATTAAGGTGGGTGCAAAGATGAACCTAGAATATAAGGCTTCCAAAATAAAGACTTCAGACATTCTTGTTAGCTAAAATTCAACTCAGATGAAGTACTGTGGTAATTCCTACCAGCATTGTGACTCTGGGGCCTGCCATGCTTCACTTCGAGTTTCTGCCCTCTCTAGCCAACACTGCTAGACAAGGAATTGAAACCAAAATATTCAAAAAGGGCCATAGTCTATTTAACTAACTTGGTTCTTGACTAACATAACAACTAACGTGGCTCTTGACAAAGCTTCTATGCAAAAGCACAATATTAGTATTAATACATTTTTGTTGAAAAACTGTTTTTAAAAACTGATTACTAAGTTTAAAATGCATTTTAAAATTACAGTACTAGGCCAAGCATGGTGGCTCAGGCAGGAGGATCGCTTGAGATCAGGAGTTCGAGACCAGCCTGAACCACCCCCTCTCTAGTGAAAATGAAAATTAGCCAGGCAACTAAAATAGAAAAAAAAATTAGCTGGGCATGGTGGCCTACGCCTGTAGTCCCAGCTACTCAGGAGGCCGAGGCAGGAGGATCACTTGAGCCCAGGAGTTTGAATTTGCTGTGAGCTAGGCTGATGCCATGGCACTCTAGCCCAGGCAACAGAGCAAGACTCTGTCTCAAAAAATAAAATAAATAAAATAGTACTGTCTTAGGAATCATGCTTAAAAATATGACATAGTGTATTTATATCATTATCAGAATTTTTTATTTTATTTGTTTCATCATCATGGAATCTGAGAGTAAAAAGGTATCTTAGAAATCTTCTGACTAATGTTTATTGACTTTGTGTAATTCTACTGAGCTGCCTCAATGTGAAGAGCCATAGACACTTCCTTAAAGGAGCTCACTTTAAAGTAGTAATTCTCAACCTGAGTGTCGTTTCTCTAGAGAAGTACATCAAAATCCTGCGGAGAGCTATTTTGGAAAGTATTTAATATAATCTTATTTGGATATAATGCCTATTCTTTTTTTTTTTTTTTTTTTTGAGACAGAGTCTCACTGTGTTGCCCTGGCTAGAGTGCCATGGCGTCAGCCCAGCTCACAGCAGCCTCAAACTCCTGGGCTCAAGCGATCCTCCTGCCTCAGCCTCCCGAGTAGTGGGACTACAGGCATGCACCACCATGCCTGGCTAATTTTTTCTATATATTTTTATTGGTCCAATTAATTTCTTTCTCTTTTTAGTAGAGACGGGGGTCTCACTCTTGCTCAGGCTGGTTTCGACCTCCTGACCTTGAGCAATCCACCTGCCTTGGCCTCCCAAAGTGCTAGGATTACAGGTGTGAGCCACCGCACCCAGCCTAATGCCTATTCTTATAAATATAGAAATAAAGCTTTTTAAAATCTTGATCAGTGGGGAGCTTATGAAGAAGTTACAGTGATTATATAATCTGGCAAATACATAATTCATAGAGCATACATTTGGAGGTGGCATATAATGTCATTTATGCCTAAGTGGCATAATGTATACTCAAAACAACCAAACAGAAAAAAAAATAGGTGAAAGATACGAGGCAGTAACCAGAAAAAAATAAAGAAGGCCAGTAAACACAGAACCTTTTTCAACTCTATTTGTATGCACAATAACTTATTCATTTTTGCCTTTTAGGTTGGTAAAATTAAAAAGATGATATCCAGTATTGGTGAGTGTGTGAACAATAGGAAGCCTTCATATACTGTAACGTTAGAAGGAGAAATTATATGATCTTTTTAAAGAGTATGTTTATCAGAATTTAAAGAATGCAGTCAGCAATTCCACTAAGAATTTTTCCTACCATAATATCACACAGTTTAAGTAAAGGCTGTTCATTGCAGTGTTTTGTTTTGCCTTTTTTTTTTTTTTCCTTCAAGACAGAATCTCACTCTCTTGGCTGGGCAAGAGTGCCATGGCGTCTGCCTAGCACACAGCAACCTCAGACTCCTGGGCTCAAGTGATCCTCCTGAGTAGCTGGGACTACAGGCATGCGCCACCATGCCCAGCTAATTTTTTCTGTGTATTTTTAGTTGTCCAGCTAATTTCTTTCTATTTTTAGTAGAGACGGGGTCTCACTCTTGCTCAGGCTGGTCTCGAACTCCTGAGCTCAAACGATCCTCCTGCTTCAGCCCCCCAGAGTGCTGGGATTACTGGCGTGAGCCACCTCGCCCAGCCTATTTTGCTTTTTTCCCTCCCCTCTGAAATGGAATGGACCTAAATGTCCCTCAGTAGGGAAATAGGAGATATACTAAAATTTAATCACAGAAATTCCATGTAGTTGTTAAAAGAATGAGGTACATACATTTATACAGCTATAAAAAGATTTCCCCAAAATATTAAGTGAAAAAACCAAGACACAAAATAGTATATATAAAAATACTATAATCTCCCAATTATATCTTAAAAATAAAAAATCTTACGTGTGCCAAGAAAGGAGTTTGCAATAATATACAGACATACGTTGGAGATTTTGCAATTTGGGTTCCAAACCACTGCAATAAAGTGAGTCATGTGAATTTATTGGTTTCCCAGTACATATAAAAGTTATGTTTACACTATATGATAGTCTGTTAAGTGTGCAACAATATGTCTAAGCAATGTACATACCTTAATTAAAAATACATTATTACCTTAAAACTGGTAGTAATCATCAGAGCCTTCAGCATGTCATAGTTGTTTTGCTGGTGGAGAGGCTTACTTCAGCGTTGATGGCCATTGACTGATCAGGGTGGTGGTTGCTGAAGGCTGGGGAGGCTGTGGCAGTTTCTTAAAATGAGACAACAGTGAGGTTTGCCACATCAATTGGCTCTTCCTTTCACAAAAGATTTCTGTGTAGAGCTTTGCTGTTTTGTAGCATTTTACCCACAGCAGAATTTCTTTTAAAATTACAGTCAGTCGTCTCCAACCCTGCCACTGCTTTATCAGCTAAGTTGATATAATATTTTTAATCCTTGGTTATCATTTCAACAATGTTCATACCATCTTCACCAATAGATTCTATCTCAAGACCCCACTTTTTTTGTTCATCCATAAGAAGCAATTCCTTATCCTTTCAAGGTTTATTGTAAGATTGCAACAATTCAGTAAACGTCTTCAGGCTCTACTTTTAGTTGTCTATTTCCATCACAGCTGCAGTTACTTGTCTGAACCCTTCAAAGTCATTCAAGAGCATTGCAATCAGTTTCTTCCAAACTTCTATTGATGTTGATATTCTGACCTCCTCCTGTGAGTCACAAATGTTCTTAAAGCCATCTGGAATGGTAAATCCTTTCCAGACGGTTTTCAATTTATTTTGATGCACATTCATCAGAAGAATTACTACCTATGGCAAATACAGCTTTATGAAGTATTTCTTAAATTATAAGACCTGAAAGTCAAAATTACTCCTTGATCCATGGGCTGTAGAATGGATGTTGTGTTAGCAGGCATGAAAACAACATTAATCTCCTTGTACATCTCCATCAGAGCTCTTGGGTACATTGTCAATGAGTGACAATATTTTGAAAGGAATCTTTTTTTCGGAGCAGTTGGTCTTGACAGTGGGCTTTAAATATTCAGTAAATCATGTTGTAAATAGATATACTCTTAATATCCCTGCTTTGTTCTAATTATACAGCACAGGCAGAGTAGATTAAGCATAATTCTGAAGGGTCCTAGGATTTTCAGAATAGTAAATGAATATTAGCTTCAGCTTCATATCACCAGCTGCATTAGCTCCCAACAAGAGAATCAGTCCGTCCTTTGAGGCTTTGAAGCCAGGCATTGACTTCTTTCTAGCTATGAAAGTCCTAGATGGCATCTTCCAACAGAAGGCTGTTTTGTCTGCATTGTAAATCTGTTGCCTGCTATAGCCACCTTCATCAGTGATCTTAGCTCAATCTTCTGGATAACTTGCTGCAGCTTCTACATCAACACTTGCTGCTTTACTTCCCACTTATAAGTTATGGAGACAGCTTCTTTCCTTATATCTCATGAACCAAACTCTGCTGGCTTCAAACTTTTCTTCTGCAGCTTCTTCACCTCTCTCAGCCTTCACAAAATTGAAGAGAGTTAGGGCCTTGCTCTGGAGTAGACTTTAGTTTAAGGGAATATGATGGCTGGTCTGAGCTTCTATCCAGACCACTACAGCTTCTCCATACTAACAATAATGCAGTTTCACTGTCTTATCATTCATGTGTTTACTGGAGTAGCACTTTTAATTTTGTTCAAGAACTTTTCCTTTGCTTTCACAACTTGACTAACTCTTTGGGGCAAGAGACCTAGCTTTCATTTGGCCTATCTTAGCCTTCAACATTCCTTCCTCACTAAGCTCAATCACTTTTAGCTTTTGATTTAAAGTGAGAGACTTGTGACCTTTCCTTTCAATTAACACTGAGAGGCCATTCTAGGGTTATTAATTGGCCTAATTTCAATAGCTTTGTGCCTCAGGGAATAGAGAGGCCTGAGGAGAGGGAGAGAATTGGGGAATGGCTGGTTGGTAGAATAGTCAGAACACAGACAGCATTTATGAATTAAGTTTGCCATCTAACATAGGTGAGATTCACCATGGCACCCCAAAACAATTACTATGGTACCATCAAAGATCACTAATCACAAATCATAATAACAGATATAATAATGAAAAAGTTTGAAGCATTTCAGAAATTAACAAAATGTGACAGGTAGATACAAAGTGAATACATGCTGTTGGAAAAATGCAGCAATAGACTGTCTCGAAGCAGGTTGCCACAAACCTTTGTTTTTTTAAAAAAAGTGATATATGTGAAGTGCAATAAAGCAAAACACAATAAAGTGAAGTATGCCTTTCTTTATGATAGCCAACCAAAAATAAAAGATATGCCTATATAAAACTATTTATAAAGATAGAATTTGAAAAATGTAAACATTCTAAGTATACAATCTTCTGAGATGAAAACGATACTAATGTCTGGTAAAATGACATGTTGGTATGAATTTTCAGAAATAACAGATATCAGTGAAATATTTATACGCATGCATTTTATATAAATAATCTGAATACATATGAAAGTCTGGTTTCTGCTTATGATAAGAAACCCTTTGAAAAAAATCCTTGTAAAAAATGCCATAAAGTGAAGCACAATAATACAAGATATGCCTATACACAACTGTCAGCTGTGTCTCTTAGCTGTGTCCTTGATGAATGAGGGGACAGGTAAGAGGAGGTGGTAAAGAAGGAATCCTTAAAGACTGTTTTCTAAAGTAAGGAAAACCAACCAATAAAACTGCTCCAATTCTAAAATAAAAAGGGGGGAGTGGGTAAGCACAGTTACCCAGAACCCTTGAGAAACAGGCATTTCAGGAGCCACTTACAGAATTATTGAAAGTCTGACCTATTTTAAGTGGTTAGTCAGCATGTATTTGAGAGCCTACTATGTGTCTGACAGTAAATGCCAGTATATTTTATTTTTTATTATTAGAGAAAAATCAGTAAGTTATTTTACATACTTCTTTCCTTAAATACAGAGCACTAAAAATAGTTTAACACAATCTTTCCCAACCTTTTCCCAACCTTTTCTACATTAATAGCAGATAATTATATTTTTAAAGCACAGTAGGGTAGGCTATTGTGGGGACTTCCACCCTACCCAGTCATTTGAGAATGCTAAGGGGATCAATTTCTGGATCCACCCATAATTGTACACCTTAGGAAACTCTCCTTTAACCTGTTGATTTGTTTATAGTCATTAACTTGAGTCTCCATGCTGCACTGAAATACAGTAGTTTCTTAGGGATAGAGCATTTTAATCCTGAACAGTTCAGTCTGTGTATCTCCAGTCCAGTGTGTCCTTCCCTCTCAACTAGGCTGTCTCTTAACTTGGGTAAGCCCCTGGTTACCACCAAAAGTTAGGCCCAGATTTTGAAGTTATAGACTATTTACCTTAATTGAGTGGGAGCCAAATATTGCTTGTTTTTGAGGAAAGGCATATGCTTTATAGTTTAAAAAATATTAGGAGGCCAATATTGATCATTTTTGAGGGAAGACATACAACACTTTATAGTTTAAAAATGTAATCTAATACATTAATTAAGACAAT
The DNA here is from genome assembly GCA_963574885.1 of Lepilemur ruficaudatus. Classification (NCBI taxonomy): domain Eukaryota; kingdom Metazoa; phylum Chordata; class Mammalia; order Primates; family Lepilemuridae; genus Lepilemur; species Lepilemur ruficaudatus. Next base: position 8,819 of record CAUYRT010029810.1, read on the forward strand.
TCAAAGGTATGGTCACTTTTTGATCCCTTCCAGAAGTACTGCATAGCTTAAATTTTATAATGGATATGAAATTCTAAAGGTTATAATGAAATCCTTTTTTTACAAAAAGGAAGCAATTAAAATAGATTAAAATTCTTCTAAAAAACTGAAACTTGATTTGAGAGCAGCATATAAAATAAAATTTTCAGAAAAGAAATTTAGAAGTAGTGAGATAAGAAAGTGGAGAATTGCAGTACTAATAAGAAGAAAATGTAACATACAGATGGAGCAAGCAAAACTTTGAAGACTTATTAAATATGAGGGAATTAGAAATAAAAATGAACAATATTTCTTATTTTACTAGAATAATAATAGACTTAGAGAATAAAGAAGTCAAGATAGCAAGCACAATTTTGAAAATAGAATTTAATGTTAGGAATGGTGAATGTTAAAGTGACACAAAATCATGTCAAGTTATTTGGCAAGAGAAGCAGACCAGAAATTCAGATTTGGAAATCAGATATAAAAACAATAATTGAAAAGAGGGATAGATGAGTTATCTAAAGAGAAAGTGTCATATGTGCCTAAAAATAAGATTTTTTTCTCTCCTGAAATTATCTATCATAAAAGAAGAAACTGCCTTATATTCAAATTGCTTACAAAATCACTAATATAAGGTAAAGTCTCAGTTACTTTATTTTTGACTTGCTTGAAAAAGACGTACTATATTGTATTTTGGATGTAAATTCAGGCTACCTGACAGAATAAAAATTTTTAGCGATGTCTAGGTCATTGGTGATCTTGAAAGAACAATTTCAGAGAGTAATGAGGAAGAAAGACTTCTTAAAGTAGGTTCAGTAGAGAATGGGAGGAAAGGAATAGAAAGCAGGTACGTAGAGAACTCTTGAAGAATTTTTCTATAAAGAATGCCAAGAAATGGGTTAGTGATTGCAGAGGAATATAAGGTTCAGGGACAGGTTTATTGATTGATTTTTTTTTAAGATGGGAAATATTGTAGTGTTTTGTATGCTAGTAAGGATCATCAATACAAAAGAGGAAATTGATGATGCAAGAGTGAGAGGAAACAACTACTAGAGTCATGTCCTTAAATAAGAGAAGCTGGGACTGAGTATACACATGAAAGGGCTGGCCTTAGGTGGAAAAATGGGCCATTCATCAGTAGGAACAAGAGCAAAGGTAGAACATGAAGGTACAAATGGAATAGGTTGGTATGTGTTAAGGTGGGAGTATGTGGAAATTCTCATTTGATTTTTCTTTATTCTCAATGAAATAGGAAGCAAGACCATAAGCTAAGAGTGAAGAGGGGATATAAGGTGCTGGCAGTTTGAGGGAAAATAGTAATTTAGGAAAATATAATACAAAAATGAATATTGTTAAGCAAGGCTGCCACAGGCTGGGCAATGCACAGCTCCAAGGAGTGTTATTTATGTAGAATGTGACATGAATGGCAGTCCTGGAGTTGTATGATACAGTAGCCCTTTATGAGGAACACAAATATATACATTTTCGGTATATGAAAAAGCCAGTTGTGCTAATGTTCTATGACTGGTTTCGTGCATCTTGGTACAAAATTTTAGTAATGGTTCATATTCGAGATTCAAAAAGTACAAGGTCTAAAACATCTTAAATACAGGTGAATATGATGAACTGTGGGACAGTGGTTTTCAATTTTTTTGCTTGTTTATCCCTTAAAAGAATTTTTAAAGTGTATATAACCCCTTGTATAATTTTAGGATGACATCTAAAATATTTTTCTATAAGTTTAAATAGTTGCAAAGGATATATTTCCTGGCATATTGAGTAGTACATCTATGCTTTAATTATATTTTCATAAAAATATAGTTTCAGCTCATTTTATGGGAGTTACAGATTTAGTTCATTCAATTTATGGGAAATGTGTGCTGTAAAATCCAATTGGCAAATTTCTCATTGTCAAACAATCAGCCAAATCAAATTTAATTTTTATCAGAAAAAGTTAAACTTCATATTTTGCTTGGTTCCACCAAGACTTTTATACCCTAAGGCCATACACCTTAATAAGATCTGAAACAGACTGGAGAAATATCTTGCTCTTGTAAAGTGGGAGAAGAGCAAGTCATTTTTAGAAACAGCTCATATGGAGGTTAGGATCTAGAAATCAATTTTCTTAAAGCTGTACATGCCTGTCTACACCACGGAGAGTGTTAGGTTATCCCAGGGTGAATGTACACCACCAGTTTGAAGACCTGTACTATAGGACACGTAAGTGATTCCCAAAGTAGGGCTAATGATGACGAAGACATTTCTGTGAAATGATGCCGAAAGTGGAATGAATTTGTTCCATGAAATGTGAGATGTGAAAAAAATCATTTTTAAAATATTTTTATAAAATATTATTTTAAATATGTATGTGCAATTGATTAATTTATATTATAGCCAGTTGATTATTTCATTTATTTGCCTAGGATTATATACATTTAAATTGTCACCCCAAAAAAGGGTTTTGTCTCAATAGGAAAAAGGAAGGATGGCCTATTTTTGTCATAGATGGTATCATACCTGGCTGTGTGTGGGTCCATACTCTCTCAAGATCAGGATCCTTGAGATCCAGGGGAGAAAGTGAATGTCTACAAAGGCCTCCTGCATTCAGGATCCACAGTAGTCTCCACAATTGGCCTGTCTCTAAGAATCTGAATTTCAGTGGGCATAAAGTATCAAAATTTTACTCTGGAACATGCCAGGACAAAATTTCATGTACTGCACACCCTACTGATTTGTATCTTATTTAATAATCACATAAATTTTTTTTGTTTACTAGTCTGAACCAAATAGTAAAATTAGAACGTTATCAGTGCTAAAGACATGAAGAACGTGGTTTCAGTACTTCATGGAGTTAATTAATAAAATATCTCACAGTCCTAAACCTGTAAATTCACCTGGCTTACTAAAAAACAAAATCAGAGGAACCTGATAAAAATCTGTGGATGGATCACAAAACCCGTTAATTATCACTGAAAAATAAAACCATATGTCCTCCTGACATCACACTCAAATAAGGAGAAAATATGAATAATATTAGGTATCATAAATGAAAACTTAAAGTCAGCTTCAAATGATTTCATATGGGCTGTTTTGTTTTTATGGATGAGTATAATTTTGTTTCATTGGAAATATTTCTAAATATTGATGGATACCCTCTGGAAGGTAAGAATGTTCTTCCTATAGAACACTAATATTTAGTTTTTCCCCTACCTCCACACCACCAAGCAGCAGTCCTTGCTCTCACTCAGTGCAAACACCTATTTCTCATATCTGCATAAAGACTACATAGAGTGAAACTGGTTTTTTGTAGAGAATATTTAGAAATTTAGAGAAAGGATTCATAAGGTATTTAAAAAGTCATATTTAGTATTGCTGAGGAAGTAAATATTTTCTAGTCATTTAATATCACACTAATAAGTTGTTTAAAATCTAGTTAACTATTACATTATAATTCATTATTTTCTATTCACAGGGCTTCATTATTTCAAAAATGTTGTGCTGGTGGGATCTCTACAGGATCGCTATGTTCCTTATCACTCTGCCCGCATTGAAATGTGTAAAACAGCTTTAAAGGACAAACAGTCAGGTAATTAAATAAGTTAAAAGTATGTGAAAGAGTTAAATCTATTAATGAGATTTTTCTCAAATTTTTCTTGTAATTACTTTCTGTCTTCTCTTACCCTTCTCTTTCCTTTCCACCCACTGATATTAACAGCTATCCTTCCCCCATTTTTCTTCCTTTCTTTCTCTCCTGCCACATATGCTGTCTTTACCAATGAAGTAACTCTTTTATCTAATTACAAATGCTTCTCTGTTTTGCTGCCTCATAAGTAATTCATACTTTGACTTCCCCTGGATTATTGGGATTGGTAACTGTGGTAATGGTCGTGCTGCATGTTTTGCCATATTTCATTTTTAAGCAAAGATGGCAGCAAGAATTTGCCTGTTTACTGAGAGTGAGTGATAAAGATTTTATTTGTTTATTCTTTTGTCATTTATGAATAAAAAAGAAATTTAAATCAGATATTTGGAGCCAGAAGGATACTTGAGTGCTATGTGCTCATTTTGTAACTGAGGCTCAGAGATACTAAGTGGCTTGATCCAAAGTCACTGTCAGTTAATTTCAGGCTTAGGGCAAGAACCTGGTTCACCTACTCTCAATAATGCCTCAGTTCCTTTTTTGGAATGAGGCTGATTTTTAATATCTTGATCCTTTGCTTTTTCCACATCGTGACAGTGAACAGCTCCTTAAGGCAGGAATTCTCTTAAGCACATTTGTATTTTCAGTGCCTAGCATGGTGCTTGGTGCATAGTAGGTATTCCATTTATTAAACGAATATTTATTATCATTTGTGACATTAGAATAACCTTTTTTTAACTTCTGTTCTAGCAAAGGCTAGAGTCCTCTTAAGGGAAAAATTCAGAAGAGGTTTAATCCTCAGATGGGTAGCTGAAACTAGATAAACATCCTTTGTTTTAGAGTTGAGATTCTCTGCCCCTGGGGGACAGGGGAAATCTCATGAAGACACATTTGGACTTCTTCCTATGTAAATGTATTTTTAAAATAGCTTGGAACCAGAACTCCAACTTGACTCACAACGAAAACTAAGAGGAGAGGTGGGAGTATAAAGTTTTTTTAATGAATTTATGTGATAGCAACCTTTCTCTTAATTAAACACCTCTCTCCTCTTTCTCTGATTGTGCTTCTGTGTACTCTTTCCTTCTTGTCATTCCTCAGGGCTGCATCCTACCTCTCCTCTGAAATACAATATCTACCTCTCTAAAACGCACAGGTTCCATGGACATGTTAGTATTCATCTGTTAGTGATATAGTAGTGTATAAGCATTGTAAACAATATTTTGCCTCTAGTAGGCAGTTTGTACATTTATGTGTATATATTCTAATCTTTATCTCTTATGCTTAGCATGAGCTCAATAAATCCATTGTAAGAATTAACCAAAAAGAGGTAAAGAGGAACACAACTTTGAATTAAGAGTAAAATCAAATATTAAATAACCTTCAGACCGAAAAAAAAAAAAAAGATCTTGTTTGTTCTTTGAGCCAAGCTCACATTGTTCTTCTGACTACAGGAAGTTGCTATTCTTTCTTAAAATAATTTGGAAATGTTGACTGCCGTAAAAACATTTTTCAAGTACTTGCTGTAGACTAAAGTTTATAATTTTGCCTTATCAAAATGTCTCACCATGACTAGCTTATTTTCATAATGGTTTAATGAGTTATAAGTAACTTAACATTGAAGAAAACTATTTGCTTTGTTATATACATTCCTTTGAGTTAAAAATACCAATTTGACAAGAATAATATATAATTTATTTTCACTTGGCTGGATAAATAACATGATTACTTATATTGTCTATTAATATAAACATTCTAAAAATGATAGCTGAAGAAAAGTAAAACCTTTTAAAAGACATTTTTCTGCTTTCTATAGAAATAATGTAACTAAATTTTATAAATCATATAAAACTTGATATATAATTTTTTTCAGTTACTTATATGAATTAATTTTCCTTTTTTCCATTTGTTCCATAGGACAGATCTATTCAGAAATGATCCACAACTTGCTTCGCCCGGTTCTGCAAAGCAAGGACTGTAATTTGGTTCGATACAATGTCATCAATGCATTGCCCAATACAGCCGATTCACTCATTGGGAGAGCTGCACATATAGCTGTTCTTGATTCAGAAATATTTTTAGAAAAATTTTTTCTGGTTGCTGCCCTCAAGTATTTCCAATAGGATGAAAGCATTGCTAGAAACTGGACAATTACCTCATTCAACAATGATTCAAATAATGTATTATATTAAAATGTAGATGCTGATAAGTTCTAAGAAATATTTATACTTTTTATATGGAAGATGATTTATATCATCCATATTTAGAGCTTTTTAAACATCAACTTTACTTTCTAGGTAATGTGGCTGTGCAATATTTTTTTAATTTTATCTTTTTACTTTTCTATTACTTTTTCATATATTTTGCTACCTAATCATTTCAGTGAACTTTAAGCCCATATGTATGTCTGATTGGTTATTATTGGCTTTCCACAATCTTTACATCAGACTACATTATATTAAAGGCCATTATTGCTAGAATAGCATGGGATTTTAAATTTTCTAGTATTGGGGTATTATTTAGTTAATTTTAAATTTTACTTTTAACATTTTACTGTGTTTTAACTGGAAATAAAATTATGGCTGCTACAATATATTTTTTGAAATCAACTTCTTTAGTCCTGAAATACACATTTATCGTATTATCAAACCAGGCAGTTCATATATGACAACGTTATAAAAGTTTTCTATAAAATCATTACTGTTGCTATTAAACATATGTCATGCCTATTAAAATATATTTTCTACTGGTGATTTCAACATTATTTCTCATATTGACTTTTATTACTGGAAATTTTCATGTTCATGTTAGCAGCATATAAAGATTTTTGAATGTTTGAATGCCCTCTGCCTTCATTTGGTTGAAATCTTGCTAAATTGGTAATGTTGCTTGAACTTTGTGACTACATTTCTTTAACTTTTTTCATGGACTTCCTTATATGTACATAATAATTAAATGTTAAAATTTATGAAATGCTTTTATGAATTTAAATAATTTTTAAATATTGTTAAAATTTTTTGAACTAAAAAGTAATGTAAATAAAATAATTCATATTTAAAATGCAACAAAATAATTAAATTTACATGTCTAATGATACAGATGCAAATGTTTTTGATATATGGAGATGTGTCTTTTGACGTTACTAAAAAGGTGCTGAATAGCATTAAATTCACTATTTTCCTTTTCTGTTTTATTTGGGAAAATAATGCACTATGGGTGGATAGAAGTTCTGTTTGCATTCACCAATTGTGATGGACACAGGTTTTTTGTAAGTATGTATTGTATAATTGATGCATGTTTATTTTTAGCATTGTATTATTGCCCCTGGTGTTAATAAATGAACCAATGACTATCTGGAGGAAGAGCTAAAACATTTGTAATCCTTTGCTTATTCTCAGAATACTAGAGGTATATATTTTTATTTGTAACTCAATATACTATATAAATTAACCCTGTAGACCAGCATAATTGTATAACTTTTAGCCTTTGTAAAAGTATTTTTATAATTTATATCTTTCATATATATTAAGTTAAAAGAATTTTGATTGCTCTTGATAATTTTTTACTTTTTAAAAAATACTCAAAAATTCCATAAATTGACTAATATACCAAGTGCATTATAACTGGAAAATGTAAATATATGAATATCCACGACATATTTCTGCCACACACATTTTTCATCTTCACATGTATCTTGGCCCTGAGTTTGAATACAATGTATCTTCTAAGTTTGGATAACTTCCAGGTTTATCATTCTTACTCATAATCATATACATAGTATTGAAGGGTAAATTGCTCTTAAGATCATAGTTGGTTAACTGCTTGTTGGTTATTTTAATGCAGTTTTAAAAGTACATCTGTGATCATTATCAGGTAGCTCACAGAATTGATGGCAAGGCTGGAGAACCAGGTTTGGAAAACAGAAACCAAAAGAAACTAGATGACCAAAATCATAGCCAAGTTCTGATGACCTCAAGAAGAGCTGGAAGACTATTCTGCTTGCAGGGATGTCCTTGAAAACTGGATTTCAAATATTTATTTGCATCACTCCAGATCCATAGTTGGGTGGAATGTCCAACTGACCAAGTTTAAGTCTTGGCCAGTGCTTGAGCTCTCAGGGATCAAAGGCAGCAAAGATATCTGACTCTTTCACCTTCCACAGTAGAAAATGAGACCACTTCTTCTACCAAGATTCACCAAACATATGAAATGGGTTCGATGACAGCTTCGAATATAAGAACATATCAAAGATCTACCATAGTCTATTCTTTTGTCTTCCCACCATCTGCAAGCACCATTCTCCCCATATTTACACATTTAAAACGCTTCCTCCTGACTATCCCTCATCCAGTTTCAAATCTAGCATCTCAGTGTGATGTCCCGTGGTTCTCTGGTTCTGCAATGAACTTGTCTCAACAGTTTGCAGCTCATAAACAAAATTGTGACCTAACCACCACCCCTATACAAAATAATAGTATAAAATAGGGAAAAAAAGAAATTACATAATATGCATGAGCCAGTGAGGAGGGAAATATAGCTTGAGTAATGCTTTGCAAGTGTCTTTGGTGAGAATCACCTGGGCTGTTTGTTCAAAATGCAAATTTCAGGGCCCCATTACAGATTAACTGAATCAGAATTTCCAGGATAGTGTAAAGGCAGCAACATGTTTTATGTCCCAAACTTCCCTTATAAAGGACACCTCTGGTAAATACAATACTCAGTTCTACCACTGGTCACGTCTAGATGGTTATGAGTTCTCCACACCACCACCTATTTCCTTTGTGTTCAACCAGCACAAATCATCTGATCAGATTTCTTTGTCTAGTGGGTGTCCCAAAGATCTGAGATGTGAATGGTCTTGCCTATATATGGCTGTAATAGTGTTTGCTTACTTTTTATAATTCAATGTGATTTTTTAGAAAATAAAATACAAAAACATGGTATTGTAAGGAGGTATTCTAGGAAATGCCGAGTTCTAGTCAAACTCCCTTTCCCCCTGTGGTCGTCAGGGCCAATCACTCCAACTAGCACCATCACCCCTTTTTCTAATCTAGAGGAATGAGGAAAAAATGACCAGGTGGCAATTCCATCTTCCAATTTAGAGAAAGCATTGATGTATCCTCTCAAGGAAGCACCCCTCCTCTGGGTGCAAAAATTGCACTAACAGAACCTGGAATCACTGAGATGGATGGCAAGAGTAGTGAAGGGTCTGAGATTTTATCCTACTTGCAAGCTAACAGGCTAGCCTGCTACAGTTTTGTGGATGCTGACAGGATGCTCCTGGGTAAAAGACAAATAGCTTTATTACAGCAAAGTAGTAGCCAGAGTGTCAGCATATTTGCATCAGTTCTTGGAGTCCAAATTCCCGGTGTGAAGCAGAGGGCCAGGTGACACCTGTACACATGGCAGCTTGTGTTACAGGAAAAGAATCCAGGATTAAGCAATTTTTGAGCAAGCAGCAATCAAACCAGTCTCTTCCCCCCAGGGGTGGGGAGGGCAGCAGTTAAATGGTAGTAACACTGTAATTCCCTTGACCTACTTAGGTCCTTATATGACTAGCTACAGAAATGCACAGTATCAAGAGATGGATAATAGTTGCAGTCTGGCACATTTGGCAATAATATACAGGGATGCTCAGAGCCCATGGCAGATTGTCTCTTCTCTCCCACAATGGAAAGCAAAATATATTTTACTTCAGTATGTCAGATGTAATAGCGAAGTGTCAATCCCTTTTCTACTCCTTGGACTTGTTATTCTGTCAACAGAAGAGATATCACTGAATACTGTTAAGACATTTAGAGCATATGACAAATCCTTTAGGATAGCATCCCAAAGTATATTTTCTCACCTGGTTCCACAACAACCTTCAATAAGGCTGTCCATCATTCCATAAAACCAGTTGCTTCTGGATGGTGGGATACAAGATAAGATGGGTGAATCCTGTAAGTATCAGTCCCCTGCTTTACATCTTCAGATGAAAAGGAGCTCTTTGGTAAGCAATGTATGGGATGTCATATGGAGTACAATGTATTCAATAAATCCACAGATCAAGTGTATAAAAGAAGCATAAATCAGGAAAAGCAATCCAAATCCAGAATCATTGTCTATTCCTATAAGAAAAAATTGCTACCTCCTTCATGATAGCAGGATTTCATTGTAATCAGACCTGCCACCCAGGCTACCTAATACTATATCATGGAATTAAGTTGATCACGCAGTTGGTGAGTAGTGGTGCTAGCCAATCGGTCATGGCAGGGAAAGAACTATGTTAAAGTTCTTATGTTTCCATCCTTGCCACCAGGGCTACCTTGTTAGTGGGTCCATTGAGCAAACACAGCTGTGGTTGGGGAAGGAGGCTGACTGATGTCCACAGAGTGTGTCACTGTGGTAGGCAGACCTTGTGTAATCCTCTCCCTTTGATAGTGGACTGGACCTAATGATAGAATACAACAAAAGTGGTGAGATGTCTCCACTGAGATTACGAAAAGATTGCGGCTTCCATTGTGAGTAGTCTTTCATGCTCTTTGGTTCATTCATTCTGTGGAAAGCCAGCTGCTGTGTTGGGAGATGGCTTTTGGAGAAGCCCACTTAGCAAGGAACTGAGGAAGGTCTCCAGTCCAAAAGTCCACAAAGAACCAAATCCCGCCGATAATCATGTGAGTGAGCTTGGAAGCAAATCCTCAGGTAACCGTGCCTTCATTTGAGATTGGAACTGCAGCCAATGGCTTGGGTGCACCCTCATTTAAGACCTAGAGCTAGAGGCACTCTGGCTGCTGGATTCCTGACCCATAAAAACTGTGAGAGAATAATTGTTTAGTGTTTTAAGCAATAATTGTTTAAATTTTGGTATAATTTGTGAGGCAGTAATAGATAACTAATATAATAATCTTGTTCTGATTAAGAGTCCCTCTGCAGTGGGAGCCTTTCTTTGAGTATTCAATGGAAACCAAATGCTCTCATAATTTGGGGGCACTTTGAGGGGTCCTATTCCAAAGAACTATTCCAAAACTTTTATATTCCCAGTCACTGCCCATGAAATGATGTAGATCTTTATTTCAAGCCTGATTTCTTTCTAGGCAAAGTATGCAAGATAAACTAAGTTCTGTCCTCTGGGAGGAATCTTTTTTCCCTCTGCTATTCCTTGAGGGCCTCCATAAATGGGGCTCTAAATGCAAAAAGCAGTCCATTGCCATTTGGGTCAGTTTATTAGCAAAGCCATCCGAATTCAACTTTGATTTTTTTCCTCAGTCTACTGGTCAAAAATGAATTCATCATTAAGTTGTAGATATAAGCTAAGGGTCAAAAGCATGACTGTAAGAGTGTGAGCTACCTGCTAATGAAAATTGTTTGGGTTCTGGCCCCAGCAGCTCTGTCCCACTTCCTCTTAGTGAAAGAATTCCTTATCTAAGAGGACCAGATAACTCTCAGTTCATGATGAGAAACTCAGATTGCATAGCCACCTGATATCACACGACCAGACACTACCACCGCCCAATAACTAAACAGAAACTTTTCTAAAAAATAAATAAAATCCAAAAATTCTAGGTGCCTTCACTGTAATTCTGTAAAGCTGTCCACAAGCATCCTGATCTGCCACAAATACTCTGGACACTATTGGAGCTGTTGGAACTAAGGCTCGCACTGCAGCCTGGACAGATGGAGAGCCTTCTCTTGCTCTGCACTTCGCTCAAAAACGTCATCTTTCAGGTCATCTGGGCAAGGGGTCAGAGCTGATGAATTAGGGACTTACTGGGCAAGGAGAGATTTAAAATATAAAAGAGAGGGAGAATGAAGTAAAAGCAGCAAACATTTTACATGACTGCAAGAGTGAAAGGTGATCAATCTTAGTATACTATAAAGAAGATCATTACAGGAGACCTTTTGGCTCTAAGAGGCATAAACGGAATTATTCTCTCATCTACCTTAGCCATGGTTTTGCGTTTTAATCAACAGTGTTCGGGGTAGTTTGGGTCTTCCTTGGTGAGACAGCTAAGCCACTTCCCCTTCCCCTTTTTTAGCTGGAGTCTGGCTCTGGACCGCGGACGCCTAGAGGGGGCTGCAGAGGCCCCGCCCCCATGAAAGCCCCGCCCCGTGAAAGCCCCGCCCCCCGTGGGGCGGCACGGGAACCGCCGCCTGCTCCTCCCCCCATCCCTCTGCGCCTGCGCTCAAGTTGGGTCGTTGGCGCCATGACCCTATCGAGGCTCCCTGGGTTGCTTAGCCGTCCCTTAGCCACTAAATGGACAGCGACAAGTAAGGCGCTCTGCCCCGGGGCCAAGGTTGCGGGCGGGGTCGCGGAGGCCCGGGCGCCCCGAGAAGTGCCTCCCGCGGAGGAAGCCGCGTGTGTCCTGGACATTAGTTGGCGCCGGGGACTACGGAGCTTCTCTCCAGCTCGGCCACCCGCGTCCCGGCCCTGGGCAGGTCCCTGAGCCGCCCGGGTCTCCAGGGTGGGACTAGCGCTGGGAGGCTGCCAAGGCCCTTCCATCCCGGACGTCCGCTTCCTTCCGGCGGCCGCTCTGGCCTGGGAAGACCTCAAAGGTTCCGAGTTGTTTATGTGGGAGCTCGTAGGGGCACTGCGCTCATGCCCCTGAAAAACATGGAAAATAAGACGCTTTAGGAATGGGAGTCATTTGCTTGTTTGTTTACACCAAAAAGGATTTGTGGCAATTGACAGTATGAAAAGAATATCGGAAAAGTGCAGAAGTGGGCCCAAGACAAGAGTGTATAACAAAAATTAGACGAGGTCAGTTGTCAGTACAGAAAGCATGCATGTTTTCAGTAGCAACCATTTCTTAATCCATTTTTGTTGGAAATTTTTCTCAATATATTACAGAGTTAGTTAGCAACCTACGGAGTATGCTAACTGTAATTTTAATTTATAACATACAGACAAGTGTATGGGTTGAAAACAGAATTACTGCCCTTATAGTAAATAGCCTCAGATTTCCGTGCAATTTTTTTTCCTTTGTGCAATCATTTATCCCAAATACAAACATTTTACTTGTTAATTGTAAAAATTTTAAATGGCCCAGAAATGAGTAACACTAGAACGTGAAAGTCCCACATTATTCAGACCCCAGGGTAATGACTGTTTAAAATTTGTTGTGTTCATTTAGCATCCCTTTTGCATTCATTTTAAACACTTTTGAAGTATTTGATACCAAAGATACATACATGTAGCACAATGTTTAAGTTAGGAAGCAAAACCAACGTCTATGAGCTTATTCTCCAATTTAAAAAATAGACTCTTTCCACTGCTAAAGAGCTCTTGTGTGCTGCTCCCTGTTAAAATTGTGTAACTTTGTTTTTGACCTTCACAGAAATGGTTTCATATCATTTCTATTTATTTTATTTGCTTTTTTCCAGCTAACACTTTTGAGATTGATCCATTTTGACATATGAGGTTGTTATTTATTCATCTGTGTGAATATATGTTTTCCATTGTAAAAATTTTAAATATATTATTTTGTATTCTGAATTCAGTGTATGAAATCTTTACGGTCTGGGCCCACTGTTCTGTGGTTTGTTGATTCTGCTGACTTTTCTTTGTGATGGCTTGTTTCCTAGAATTTTACTGAGATTATGTTTGTGAGATTTCTGTGAGACATGGGTTGAGAGAATATTTCTCTCCTCAGGGGATTTGCTTCTGCCTTTACTATGTATCTGGGAGCACTTCAACTTTAGACTTGGGTCCACGTTATATTAATAGTAAGATGCTCACTTTAGGGTTTTTGGACTATGCAGATAGTGTGTATTCAGGCCTAAACACAGGTGTAGACAGCTAGTGGTTTTGTTTTTTCACATCTCCACTCAGAACTAGGGTTGAAATGGACCCTTTTCTTTCCTTAACTGTTCTCTTCCTTAACTGGAAGTTTTCTTCTACTTTCTTGCTCTTTTGTCCAATAGCATGAGCATTACCTGGGAGCTTGTTAAAAATGCAGAATCATAGGCCTCACCCAAAACTACTTAGAATCTGCATTTTTAACAAAATCCCCCCAGCTGGTTGGTGTGCACATTTTAAATCTGTCAGTTCACTTTTTTGCTCAGTATGTGAGTCTCCCTGAATCCTGGCCTCCAATAGGCTTTATTGTTTTGCTCAGGCTTAAAAGACTGTCATCGCCCCGCTGTCCTGAAAGCTCTATAATCCAAGCTCTAGGCAAGGAAAACACACGGTAGGTAGCAGTTTCAGTTTAAGTGTTTACCTCACTGGACTGCTTTTTCAGTTTATCACTGTTTACTTTTTTTTTTTTTTTTTTTTTTTTTTTTGAGACAGAGTCTCACTTTCTTGCCTGGGCTAGAGTGCCTTGGTGTCAGCGTAGCTCACAGCAACCTCAAACTTCTGGGCTCAAGCGATCCTCCTGCCTCAGCTTCCCAGGTACCTCCCAGGTACTATAGGCATGTGCCGCCGTGCCTGGCGAATTTTTCTATTTTTTTTTTAGTTGTTTTGGCTAATTTCTTTCTATTTGTAGTAGAGACGGAGTCTCACGCTTGCTCAGGCTGGTCTCTAACTTCTGAGCTCAAGCAATCCTCCCACCTTGGCCTCCCAGAGTGCTAGACTATTTACTTTCTTAAAAATTCTTTCTCTGATTTAAAAAGTGTTTTATATATTTTTTGACTCTTTTATATTTTTTGACTCTTTTAGATATTTTATTGCTATAGGGTTTTGACATGTCTGATTTGTCAGATTGCCAGAAACAGGAGTTCTGAGTTGTTTGTTGTTTTTTGTGTGTGAGTGTGTGTCATTCACTCTTTTGCTTTTATTCTTTCTTTCTTAGAAGGTCAACTTCTTGCCTGTAATATACATGTAAGCACAATTTTAAATAGGCTTTGGATAAGACCAAACCACATCTTAAAGTAGAAGACATGGGCTTTGTGGTGGTTATTTCCTTACATTCTTGAAAGATGGTTTTTTTTTTAAGTTAATCAACTATTTCCTTTGTAGTTGAGGTAGTCAGAAGTCAACCGACAGCCAAAATGTAACACTAACATTAATATAGTTAGTATTGCTCAGCACCTACTACTTGATAAGCAGAAATAACAGGAGTGGCGCTTTGGCTCACCTTTGCCTATCTGCTAATCCTTCTCATCTGATATGCCTTTCTTCTTGTCTGCCTTTGAAGCTACCTGTATATGCCTCACTACCCACTCCCCTGCCAAGCTGATGTGCATGCACCTGTGTCCCAAGCTGTGTAGCCTCCAGGTGCAAAGGAGTCTTACCTCATGCTGTGCAGAAACAAGGGTAATTCTCTTTCCCCACATTCTGTGATACAGTTACCTGGCTACAAAAATAGTTCTTTTTATGCCCCCAGTGGTCTCAGAGACTCTTGAGAAAACTGGTCTTTCAGCTTTGTCTTGTAACACTTCTTTCTACAGATAAGGTCTTTCAGAAGTGTGCAAGGCCAGCCTGAGGGACCAGTTTCTCAAACATACTTTGCTACTCTTTTCTCTTTCATCCAGATACACTTGTATTCCTGTTCTTCACCAAAAACTCTTATGCAAATTGACTTCTACGTCCCATAGTTAGGCTCAGGTTACTGTGTGCACATATACAAACACATGTTCATTTCTCTTACCTATTTGCATGCATATATATTTGTGTATATATTTTTAAGCAGGGGGTATGGTTATATAGTGATGAATAGAATGAATAAACTATATATATAATGAAATAACATTCTAATTATATGTAATGTTGTCAAGAGCTTCCAGATAATTCTATAAAAATAATAATAGATACAATTTGTCATTATACTAAATGCTTTTTCATAAATTGTCCTGTTTATTCAGCAATCTCATGAGATAGGTACTGTTGTTTCCAATTTAGGGGGAAAGAAACAAAGAGGGTTTAAGTAACTTGACCAAGGGCAAACAACTAGTAAGTGGTTATATTAGTTTCCTATTGCTGCTGTAACAAATTACCACAAACTTAGTGGCTTAAAACATTTTATAGTTCTGGAGGTGAGAAGTCTGACATGGGTCTCACTGAGCTAAAATGAAGTCGTTAGCAGGACTGTGGTTTTTCTGGAAGCTCTGGGGAAAACCTGTTTCCTTCCCTTTTTCAGCTACTAGAGGCTACCCACATTCCTTGACTCAACCCCTTCCTCCATCTTTAAGCCAGGAACATCAGCTCAGGTCTGTCTCTGCCGTCCCTCTGGTTTGCTCTTCCTGTTCTCTCTTCTCTTTTTAAGGACCTTGTGATTGCATTTACCCAGCCAGATTATCCAGGATAATCTCCCTAGTCTAAGGTCGTCCAGTTAGCAACTTTAATTCCATCTGCTACCAGAATTCTCCTTTGCCATATAACCCAATCTATTCACAAATTCTGGGTATTGGGTTCTGATCATCTTTGGGGACACTATTCTGCTTGCCACAGGAGTATAGCTGGAACTAGTACCCAAATTTATCTGCTTCTAAAGCTGTTCCTTTAGGAAGTTGAAAACCCCAATAGTGAGATCATTTTTTTCAGTGTGGTTTTGCCCTCATTGAACATTATCTCACCAAGGGGTTAAGTAACTTTCATAGAACTGAAAGTATAGCTTTATGTTTACAAACTAAGGAGAACATTTTCTCATTTACACATTGCAAATGCCCAATACCTTATTTTAAGTTTTGCGTTGTTAAGAAAAGAGGACCATGATTAGGATTTAAATATAAGAATACTAAATATAGCCACTCATGACTTCTAGAAATTTAAATACTAAATGTTATTTAACAGTTTATACTGGGCCGGGCGCAGTGGCTCACACCTGTTGTAATCCTAGCATTCTGGGAGGCCAAGATGGGCAGAGTGTTTGAGCTTGGGAGTTCGAGACCAACCAAACAAGCAAGAGCGAGACCCCGTCTTCACTAAAAAAATAGAAAGAAATTAATTGGCCAACTAAAAATATATAGAAAAAATTAAGCCGGGCATGGTGGCACATGCCTGTAGTCCCAGCTACTCAGGAGGCTGAGGCAGAAGGATTGCTTGAGCCCAGGAGTTTGAGGTTGCTGTGAGCCAGGCTGACACCACGGCACTCCATCCTGGGCAACAGAGTGAGACTCTGTCTCACAAAAAAAAAAGTTCATGCTAATGTACTTAGTTACTCTTAATATTCTGACTCGTGGTATTTTGGCATTGCTTCAGACAGAAATTAGTGGTTTATATAAGTTTCTATAATTTTGTAATAGTTAACTAACTTATTTCATAGCTCTTCTTTTTAAACTGGCTATCACCCAGGACAGGAAATGGGTATCTAGAAGATAGGGGCAAAGGAAAGAATTTTCATTATATATACATGTCCTTTGTACTTTTTGAACTTTGATAAATGTGAATATATAAACTAAAAACAAATAAATAAAAGTATTAAATGTTTAAAGTAGAATAAATGAACAGCTCCCATATTTTTGTTGTCTCCACTCTGTTAGGATCACCCCTTCTGTGTCATTCTTTGAAGAAAACAAGTTCTTCCCAAGGAGGAAAGTCTGAACCCATCAAACAATCACTTAAGAAGCCAAAGTTACCAGAAGGTCGTTTTGATACACCAGAAGATTCCCATTTAGAGAAAGAACCACTGGAAAGTGAGTAAAGATCCTCTCTTTAAGTATCACAGAAAGTGTTTTAGTTAATGAGAAAATAAATGTTATTTTTGCTTTTAATTCTTTATTAGCAATATAGAGTATATTTTACCTATGAGTGAAATCATCCTATTACCATATTGACCATTAATGTGAGTGTGGGGTTTTTTTTGTTTGTTTGTTTGTTTAAGAGATAAAGTCTTGCTCTGTCACCCAGGCTAGAGTGCAACTGGGTGATCATGGCTCACTGCAGCCTCACACTTTTGGGCTCAAGCAATCCTCCCACCTCAGCCTCTGGTGCAGCTGAGACTACAGGACCACATCTGGCTAATTTTTTTAAATTTTTTTTTAGAGATGGGCTCTTGCTGTGTTGCCCAGCTCAGTCCTGATTTCCTGGCCTCAAGTACTCCTGCTGCTTTGGCCTCCCAAGGTGCTAGGATTACATGCATGAGCCACCATTCCCAGCCGTGTGGATTTGTTTTTGTTTTTAAAGTTTCCAAGCCCCTGATAGGTATTTGATTTGGTTTGTTTTTTATTATACCTTGTCATTCACATGACAAAATATGTAATTTGAGACCTTCCTTGATACAAATAACAGAAACCTACTTAAGCAGAAGCGAGGCACCCAAGGCTAGTGATGCTGTTGGGCCCTGAAAAAAGACTAGAACCTCGAAACTAAACACTTATGGAAACCAGGATACTCTCCTTCTTTCTCTTGTCTCTGGTCACTTTTTTCATTATTTTCTGTCTCCAAACTAGCTTCTCAGTCCACTGGGCAGAAAATAACTGCTCCTAACAGCTATTCAGTTCAAGAGATCAGCCAAACTGAGACTAGAATTTCTTGCTTCTAATTCCTTATTCCTAAAGAAGAAGGCTCATTGGCCAAGCTTGACTCAGATGTCCCCAGCTGAATCACTCTTAGTAACCCAATCTGAGATGGGTCACATGTGAAGGTGATTGTTCTCACTGTAACCACATGGTTAGAGACAGAGAAGGGGTAGTTTTGAGACTAAAGAGATTGGAGAAGGGAGTAATACACTAAACATTATTTTGTACTCAGTACATATAAAATTTGGCTCTCATGCCTTGAAGCTTGTTTTAAAAGTGCTGCTTTATTTTCATTCTATACCTTTTTATACTTTTGAATTATAGAATATGTACAAGCAGTAACTATTCAAAAAATAAAATTTTAAACATCATAAATACAAACATACCACTTTAAGTCTTCGGCTGGGCTGTCCTGCTTGTCTAACTTTTCTAGTGAGATGAGAGTTAACCCATCTATGTAGTGAAACATCCTAGGGAAGAAGATATCAGGATGCTCAAAGATATCAGGATGCAGGGATCTGTGTCTGAAACTTTTCTAGAATACAAAAGCTTTAATTGTTTGCTCATTTAGTTGTCAATTTATGACACTAACCATGCCCTGTCTACCCAGACCAATCAGCCAAGATGATAGAGACTTTTCAGAAGTTGTCATAAAGGCAAAATTTTTCTTAAGTGGTTTTTAAGCTAAACAGAAAAATCAGAGGGGAAATATTTGCTTAAAACATACAAGATTAAATTAAATATCTTGAGATAGGGAGGATATCCTGGACCATCCAGGTGGCCCAGTGTAATCACAAAGGTCCTCATAAGAAGGAAGCAAGAAGGTCATAGAGAGAGTGGAACATACTGCACTGCTCCCTTTAACACAGAGGAAGGGGTATGGCATGTGGGCAGGTATATGTATGTTCAAGTGCAGCCTCTAGAAGCGGGAAAAGGCAGGGAAACTAATTTTCCCCTAGAGCCTCCAAAAGGAGCGCAGCTCTGCTGACTCTTTGATTTTAACCCAGGGAGACCAGTGAAAGGTTTCTGAACTCAAGAACTTTAAGACAGTAAATTGCATCATTTTAACTGAAAAAGAAGAAAAAAAATCACACAAGAATTAAACAGCAAGCCGAGAAATCAAATCTCACACATATGGTCAATCAGTTTTTGATAAGGGTGCCAAAACCATTCAAAGGACGAAGGACAGGCTTTTCAATAAACAGTACTGGGAAAATTGAATATCCACATGCAAATAAAGAAGTTGGACATTTGCCTTACTATCACAAAAAATTAACTCAAAATGTATCAAAGATCTGAACTTCAGAGCCAAAACTATAAAACACTTAGAAGAAAATATCAGGGGAAATCTTCAAGGATATTTCATGAATATAACATCAAAAGCACAAGCAACAACAACAAAAAAAAATTGCACTTCATCAAAATTAAGAACTTTTTTGTATCAAATGACATTATCAGGAAAGCAAAAAGACAGCCTATAGAATGGTAGAAACTATTTGCAAATCATGTGTCTGACAGGGAATTAATATCCAGAATATAAATATATATAAAAAATACTCCTGCAACTTGACAAAAAAATCCAATTCAAAGATGGGAAAGGACTTGAGTAGGTATTTCTCCAAAGAAGATATACAAATGACCAATAAGCACATGACAAAATGCTCATCATCATTAATCATTAGGGAAATGCAAATCAAAACTATAATGGCTATAATCAAAAGACTGGAAAATAGCAAGTATTATCAAGAATGTGGAGAAATTAGAACACTCATGCATTTCTAGTGAGAAGGTAAAATGATGCAGCCTCTGTGGAAGACAGTTTGGCCATTCTTCAAAAAGTGAAACATAAAACTACCATATGACCCAGCAGTTTCACTCCTATGCATATATCTAAAAAACTGAAAGCAGGGACTTGAACAGATATCTGTATACATACCCATGTTCATAGCATTATTCATGATAGCCAAAAGGTGGAAATAGTCCAAGTGTGCATCAACAAATGAATGGAGAAACAAAATGTGGCACACATATGCATGCAGTGGAATACTGTTGAGTCATAAAAAACAATGAAATTTTGATATATGCTGCAACATGGATGGGCCTTGAAAACATTATGCTTAGTGAAATAAGCTGAACACAGAAGGACAAATATTATATGATTACACTTATATGAAGTGCCTAGAGTTGTTGAACTCATAAAGACAGAAAGTAGAATAGAGGTTATCAGGGGCTGGGGGAAGAGAAAAGGGGAAGTTACTGTTTAATGGGTATGGAGTTTATTATGGGGATGATGAAAACGTTTTGGGCATAGATATGGGAATGGTTCCGCAACATTGTGAATGCATTTAATGCCACCAAATTGTATACTTACAAATGTTAATGTGATAAATATTATGTTATATATATTTACCATAATAAAGAAAAAAGAAGAAAGCACATTTGAAAAGTCAGTTATCTATTTGACATGATGGTAGGCATTCCTCTTAATTTTTGAATTACTCAAGTTTGTGTTGAACCTACCATCCTTTAGAAATTGCTCTGGCAGACATCACCAAATCTAGCAGATGATTTTTAATTCTCATTTTATTTGAACAATCCACACCCCTTGACAATGTTAACTAGTGATTCTGGAAATCTCCTGCTTTAGCTTCTATTAATATTATACTTTCCTTAGTTTCTCATTCTATGTCTTCAACCATTTCTTCCTGGGCTCCTTTGTAAGTTCCTCTGCCTCTCTCCAACACCTAAATGTGGGTATTTGCCAGGCCTCTCTCCTTAGCCCCCTAAGCATTCCTAGGGAGATCTTATAGTTTCCTAAGATGATTTTAAATATTATATCACATATGTGTTGGTGATTCACACATGTATGCCTCTAGTCAGATCTCTGTCTTGAGCTTCACTGTCCTATTTCCAGTTGCCTCTTGAACATCTTCCTTTGCATATTCCGAACATCTCAGAATTAGTATTTCTAAAACTTAACTCCTCCTGTATGCATTTTTCCCACTCACCTTCACCCTTCCACCAGCCTGAGTCCACATCTTCCTCTTCCTCTGGATTCCCAGTCTATCCCATCTGCCAAATCACCCACGCCTGAAATCTGAAATCCTTCACTCCTGCCTCTTCCTGACTCCTGTATCCAGTCACTAACCAAGTCTGGTTGATTCCGCCTTCTTAACATCTCTCAAGTTCATCCCCTCTTATTTATCCTAGCCCAAGTTGAAGCTGTACTTAGCTCTATTGAATGAAACCATGTCCTCACATGGTTGTGAGGATTGCCATGAGGATAAGATGAAATCTATTCATTGCCATGAGGATAAGATGAAATCTATTCATTCACTCATACAATACATATTAAGTGTCTTCTACAAGCCAGGCACTGAAACAGCAGCAAATAAAACACACAAAAATACATACCATAGTGGAGCTTAACATTTTAAGGAGAGAGACAGACAATAATCAAAGTAAATAAGAAAAAAAAAATAGCCATAAATGCTAAACAGAATGATAAATCTAGGCAGGGAATAGGAAGTATTGTGAGGGTGGCAAAAAATACAGAGATGCAGTTTAAGAATTAGGTTCTTTTTTTTTTTTTTTTCGTTCGTTTGAGACAGAGTCTCACTCTGTTACCCGGGCTAGAGTGCCATGGCATCAGTCTAGCTCACAGCAACCTCAAACTCCTAGGCTCAGGCGATCCTCCTGCCTCAGCCTCGAGAAGCTGGGACTACAGGCATGCACCACCGTGCCTGGCTAGTTTTTTCTATATATTTTTAGTTGGCCAATTAATTTGTTTCTATTTTTAGTAGAGACGGGTCTCGCTCTTGCTCAGGCTGGTTTCAAACTCCTGACCTTGAGCAATCCGCCCACTTCGGCCTCCCAGAGTGCTAGGATTACAGGCATGAGCCACCACGCCCGGCCTAAGAATTAGGTTCTTTCTAATAGCTGGTTCCTCTCCTGTTTTTTCCATATACAGAGCAGTACAGTGTATAGGCCAAGAGTAAGACCTCAGACAGAATGTCTGAATTCAAACTCAGTTTTACCAATTAGCTGTGTGGTATTGAGCAACTTTCTTAATCCTTCACGTCTCATTTTCTTCATCTGTAAAATGGGGACGATAATTGTTCCTATCCCAGAGGATTATTATGAGGGTTAAATGAGTTAGTATGTATAAAGTGCCCAGAATTGGGCCTGACTCATGATGGGAACTTGTGTTATGCACACATAGCATTAAGAATAGTAATTGCTATTAATATTATGTCCGTAAGTGGTCTAGCTAGCCATTTACTGAAGGCAAAACCCTATGATGAGGAGTAATAATATGCATAGCTAAAATTAATTGACATTCTTATGTACCTGGCATTATGCTAGACCCTTTACATGTAATACCTTGTTTTAATTCTTAACACGGTAAGACAAGTATGATTGTTCTCCCCATTTTACAGGTCAGAAAATTGAGGGATTGGGTCAGACTCATTGAAAGTAGTTTTATTTTAAAACCTTCCAAGTCTTATGAATCTGCACTCTGTGTTTTCTGCACCCTTCCCTTCTGTTCAGATCCAGCAGCACATATGCAGCTGCTTCCCAGATCTGGGGCTGAGAGCACTCCCAGAATTCTAAGTCATTAGTGTTGATAGTAAACTTGGTTGAATATGAAAATTATATCCTAAAGTGATTTCTCAAACTCAGGAAAAAAGAGCCACATCGACAGTTCTTTTAAAGACTGCATAGTAACTTGGTCAGTAATATTTAGCCCATTCAACCTTGTCTTCAAAATTGACCATGATGCTTTTCCTGGCTTCTTTAACTGTTTGTCAAAGAAGAATTTCTAATATGCCCTTTTCTATCTTTTGTATCTTATACACTTTTATATCTTTTGTTTTCTATAGAATTTCCAGATGATGTTAATCCAGTTACCAAAGAAAAAGGTGGACCCAGGGGCCCAGAACCTACGCGATATGGAGATTGGGAACGAAAGGGACGCTGTATTGATTTTTAAGTCACACATTCTTTAATCTCAGTATTGTTTTCTGAATATGTACAACTGAATTAACTAATTTTGATTTTTTTCTTTACATCATACTTTAAGTCATGTAATTTCCATAATGTGTTTAAAAATATATATGATGGGCTTTGAAAGAAAATATGCTGCTATAAATTAGGAAAGGGAAATTTATTGGCGTTTATAAACATGATGAGAGCTGCAGATTTTTACTTCATCAGTTTTTAGTTTAAATTAGTTGCTTGTAAAATGCACATGTAAATGAAATATTTTTTTAAATGATTATGTTGCCATGTGCTAGGTGATAGTTTGTGGCTTTTTAACTGAGAGTTGAATACTGCATTGTAGTTTGAGAAGGCCACAGTAACAACACATTTTCTGTTGGAGCCAGATTACTTGGGTTTAAATCCTGACTCTACTACTTACTTCTTACTGTGATCTTGGGTAAGTTATTTAACTTCTCTATGCTTCTGTATCCTTGTGTGTAAATTGGAGATGATAATAGTTAGGCAGTTAAGAAGATTAAGTGAGTAAATAATATGTGTATTACTGTTTTCAGAGAAACAGAACCAATAGGATAGATATATAGAGATTGATTAATTGATTATGAGGAATTAACTCATGTAATTCTGGAGGCTAAGAAGTCCCATGATCTGTCATCCCCAAGCTAGAAACTCAGGAAAACCAATAGTGTGATTCAGTCTGAGTACAAAGGCCTAACAAGGGAGTCAGTGATGTGAATCCAGTTCAAGGGCAGGAGAAGATTAAATGAAATGTCCCAGCTCAAGGAGTGAGGCTAAAAAAAAGGGGCAAATTCCTCCTTCCATCTTTTGACCTATTCAGGCTCTCAGTGAATTGGATGATGCCCAGCTGCATTTGGGGAGGGCCATCTGCTTTATTGAGTCCACCAATTCAAATGTTAATCTCATCCAGAAACACCCTCATATACAGAAACCATGTTTAGTTTGGGTACCCCATGGCCTATTCAAATTGACACATAAAATTAACTAACCCAACATATAAGCCACCTGAAGCAGTGTATAGTACATACCTCTCAGTGTTAGCTATCCTTAAATTATGAATCTGTTTTTCCAGGTCTCTAGGCTTCTAGGGGAAAGATTTAAAAGTCAAAATTTGAAATACTTGAGTTGAAATTATTTTATATGATTAGAACATTAAGAAATCATTAGTTAAAAAACAGTGATTATTTAAATGAGTAAACTAAAACATGTATTAGTTTGTGGAACATAAATTAAGGTAGGTGCTATGGTTTGCGTGTTTGTCCTCTCCAAAACTTAAGTTGAAACTTAACCACAGAAGTGGCCATATTGAGAGGTAGGGCCTTTAAGAGATTGGTTCCCCACCACACTGTTCTGGATGCTGGACATGGAAGTTGAAAGAAATTATTCTCCAACTTAAAATGTAATGTTTGCCCTTTTGGGTTTCTGACTTGCTAGGGCCCAAGTCGTTTTCTTATTTCTTATTTTTCTCTTTTGGAATAGGAATGTGTATCCTGTGCCTGTCCCACCATTGTATCTTGAAAGTAGATAACTTGTTTTCACAGGCTCGCGGATGAAACCTTGGACTTTTGAGTTGGTGCTAGAACAAGTTAAGACTTTGGGAGTGGGGGATGGAATTAATGTATTTGTATGTGAGAAGGACATTAGTTTGGGGGGGCCAGGGGCAGAATGTTATGGTTTGAATGTTTGTCCCCTCTGAAGCTCATGTTAAAACTTAATCCCCATTGTAACAGTGTTAATGGGGTGGGAAACTCAACTGTGATATTTGATAGGTGGGACCTTTGGGAGGTAATTGTGAGAGTCATGAGGGTGGAGCATTAGTGGCTTTGTAAGAGGAGAAAGACCTGAGCCAGCAGGCTCAGCCCCCTCACCATGGGATGCCCTATGCTGCCTCAGGACTCTGCAGAGAGTCCCCACCAGCAAGAAGGGCCTCACCAGATGCAGCTCCTCAAGCCCCGACTTCCTAGCCTCCAGAACTGTAAGAAATAAATTTTGTTTCTTTATAAATTACCCAGTTACAGATTTCTTTTATAAACAACAGAAAATGGACTAAGTAGATAGGAAAAATATGAGAAAAATAGGATAGAATGGGCCAGTTTAGTCAGTTTTGATGTCTCAAAAGCTCCTATCCTGTGGCCTTTGGATAACTGGGCAGGAAAAGTCAAGTCCTGTTTACAGATCTGGAATAGAGGAAGGACAGGAGCTGCTGGGCCCCCCTAAGGTATCCTTTGCTGCGTGTCCTCTGGCCTCACTCATTCGCAGAGGTTGGGCCTTCAGATCCTAGGCCACACTTGAATTTCTTAGGAAGAAAGGGTTTTCAGAACTTAAAGACAGAATGCAATAGTCTGATAATTGTGTGATATGAATTATAAGTGCAGTATTTTTTGAGAAGATTATAGGGAGACTCATTTAAGTTATTCTCCTCAGAAACAAACTAACTAGTATGCCAATTAGGACTAATCATTTGATTTTTACATCAGTTTTCTCTCTTAGTCAACATTTGTTCTTCTAGTTGCAGTTACTGTGTATGGTGCTAAGTAGTAACCACATTTCTTTAAAAATATTCTATAATGTGGTCAACCTACAATTAGCCCAAATCAGTGAAGGTTTCTTACTAAGTTAACATTCCCAAAATAGTATGTTAAATTTTTTTTTATTGTATGCTTTTGCTTGTGTTCTACAATAGTCAGCATGATACGTGATAAAAGAATATTTATAGGCTGGGCGTGGTGGCTCACACCTATAATCCTAGCACTCTGGGAGGTAGAAACAGGAGGATTGCTTGATCTCAGGAGTTTGAGACCAGCCTGAGCAAGAGCGAGACCCTGTCTCTACTAAAAATAGAAAAAAATTAGCTGGGCTTGGTGGTGCATGCCTATAGTCTCATCTACTCAGGAGACTGAGGCATAAGGATCACTTGAGCCCAGGAGTTTGAGGTTGCTGTGAGCTAAGTTGCTGTGGTTGAGGTTGTTGTGAGCTATGGCATTCTAGCCCCAGCAACAGAGTGAGAATATGTCTAAAAAAAAAAAAAAAAAAGAAAGAAAAAAGAATATTTATATATTCCAAAAGCTAATGTAAAATACATAACAACCAAAGTGTTGTATTAAGATAATAGAATCCTTAACCTCTGTTAATAGTAACATATTTCATTACAGTTATCAAATATAGAGGTAAAGTTTGATGGCATGAAATCATTTATGGTCTGTATGTCTATCAACATTAATGAAAAAACTTGAAGACTATCAATTTGATACCTACAAAAGATGATATGGCAGCTATGGAAATGCATTACCCAGATCTCCTCCTGTGGGAAGCAGAGTTGATTGAGAACCCCAGCTGCTACCCCATGGGATCCACCACTGTGTTCCTTCTTTTCCCAGCCAAGGAACAAGTATGGCATGGCTATTAATACTGGCCCACTCCCCTGATGGACAACATTAGCTCAACAACTCTTCTTTAGCCTACATAGAATCTTCTTAAAACCATGCCACTGTCTAAGATTCTTCCCACCTAATACCCCTTTCCTGCACCCTCCCCTTCAAAGGTGTCACACCATGCCTACTCCTATCTTTTAAAATTCACAGCTGTCTCCCCTAATAAATCTTTTTCAGACTTAATCCCATCTTGCCATCTGTTTCTTACAGAACTCAAATTAATGTGGATAATTTTAAAAGAACAGCTTACAGATAGGTTTTCAGAAAATGTCACACAAAGCTTTTGACTTTCTCTAGTATAATCATAGTTTAAACACTTTGATTTTACATTGCTTGGGGGATTTCTGGGAAATTATATGTTGATCTTTTATGTACAAGGCTCATACCATGGAGCCTTGTACATATTGGGTGTTTTGGTTGAATTAAATTATGTCCAGCATTTTTTCTTACTTTGATGTAAGTTACTGGGACCTACTATGAATCAAAATACGATATTACTAAACTTGTAACAGCAAGCCTAAAACCATACTCTGCTAGTAAATAACAAATGTTCATTGGATGAACAAAATAGTTTATAGGGAGAAAACTTCATAATAACAACCATTAATAATACATCGGCAATTTGATAATTTCAGAACAGACAGTACTTTTTCTAAGTACAGGATAAAAGTGTCAATGGTTTATTAATCAATGCTGATTGATCAATTAGAAGGAAAGTAAAATGAAGAGTGCCTGATGAGTTCATTCATTCATTAAATTGATTCATTCATCATTGTCAGTTATCTATGTGCTAGATATTCTGCTAGGCTCTTTATATTTGGTGATTTATGTAGAATGTGATATGAATGGCAGTCCTGGAGTTGTATGATATGGTAGCCCTTTATGGAGAACACAAATATATACATTTTAGATATATGAAAAAGCCAATTGTGCCAATGGAAGAAGATTCTCCTGCTGGCTTTGAAGAAATAAACTACCTCATTGTGGGACTGCCATTCACTAGGACATGAGCGTGGCCTGTAGGAGCTGAGAGTGATCTCCATCTGATAGCCAGCAAGAAAACAAGGGCCTCATTCCTACAATTGCGAAGCTCTGAATTCTGCCAGCCACCTAAAAGAGATTGGACTCCAAACCTCAGATGAGGTCCTAGCCCCAGCCAACACCTTGATTTTATCCCCATAAGATGCCGAACAGAAGACACAACTGGCACCCAGTCTCCTGACCCAAAGAAACTGTGAAATAATAAATGTGTGCTGTTCTAAGCTGCTAAATTTATGGTAATTTCTCATACAGCAATAGAAAACTGTATTCAAGCAGTATTCAAGTTGCTATTACCAGGTCATTGACCTTGACTCTCCAGAGCAATGACTAGACTGGCTTAATGACCTTAGCCTTGCCTTTTCTTGTAATTTGGTTAAATGGATTTGTATTTTGATTATTTGTACACAAAATCCCTATAGAACTTGCTCTGGCAAAAGTCTTGCCATTGTCTCCCTCAAGAGAAATGAAACCCTATTATCTATAGCAGCAGTCCCCAACCTTTTTGGCACCTTGGCTAGTTTCATGGAAGACAATTTTTCCACAGACCAAAGGGGGATCGTTTCAGGATGATTAAAGTGGTTTACATTTATTGTACAGTCAAACCTGTCTGCTAATAAGAATCTGCATCTGCAGCCCCTCCCCAGTGCTAGCATCACCACCTCAGCTCCACCTCGGATCATCAGTCATTAGATTCTCATAAGGAGCACATAACCTAGATCCCTCGCGTGTGCAGTTTACATTAGAGTTCGTGTTCCTATGGGAATCTAATGCTGCTGCTGATCTGACAGGAGGCAGAGCTTATGGGAAGATGGGACAGATGGGGAAATAGGTGTAAATACAGACGAAGCTTCACTAGCTCACTCACTGCTCACTTTCTGCTGTGCAGCCCAGTTCCTAACAGGCCACAGACCAGTACCAGTCTGCAGCCAGGCGGGTGTGGACCACAGATCTACAGGCATGCTTTCCTGTGCCAGCTCCCTGTTGATCAACAAGGTTTAAATAGTTACTGCTCTCAGATTCCTTCTTGTCATGTTCTGTCTACATGTAATATTGCTTCTGTTACTTTACAGTGGATCTCCCTTCCCTGTGGAGTTAACACCTGCTACTTATTGTGATAACTTGTGTATACTGTGCTAGGCCTGCTGGGCTGAGCTTCCTTCAACTGCCTACAGCCTGAGTCTTGGTCCCCACCCGGAAGGCGTGTCTGTTTCCTTCTGACACAGTCCCCTCTAATAATAGTTACCTAGCTCAGTTTTTGGAATTGGGCTCAGTTTACTAGAACTGCACCAGTTGGGCTCCTCAAGTGAACTAGAATAATTAATCCTAAATCATTCCAAGAACATATATAATGCTGTTTGTTTTAATTTAGAAAATATGAGAAGCATTTCTAAAACTTTAAATTGCTATAAAAATGTGTTATACCAGATTATTTTAGGAATTTATTTATTAAATAAAAGTGCATTATTTTTCACAATCAACTCAAAATGCTAAAAGATTTGGAATCCCCTAAGATTTCTAATGTCAATATAAGAAAGATAACAAAAAGTCCCACCTTGAGTTGCAGGGGACAAGTGATTAACAAAGGTGGGAGGTGGTTGAGGAAGAGGAGGCTGAGTCAGGTCAAGCTAATGTGCTGCATGAGGGAGAAAGAAGGGCTGGAGAGGGCTGGGCAGTGTCAAGTTGGGAGGAATCTTACCTAGTAACAAACTAGGTTTCAAAATGTCTGAGACTGGTCCTGGCTTTAATCTGTAAGCTGAGCCACAAAGCATTTGCCTTCATTTTCTGTTAATGAACCAAAAACTCCTGACTGTGTAAGCCTGGCCCTGCTTACTGTTCAGGACTATTCAATTCACTTAGAACACCTCAAATTGTGTGTATTTAATTTTTGTTGAGAAAATCTAAAGAGAATTTACTAGAAATGGGAATCAATCTATAAGTACAGCAAGTGCCAAATAACAGAATAAAGACTTAGCCACATTCAGATACTTTCCAAAATTTAAAATAGTTAAAATGTAAAAGGCAAAAATAGTTGCAGAAAAGAATAAGACTGACATTTTCAGATGTTCTGCCAAAGCAGAGCTCTC
The DNA here is from genome assembly GCA_963574885.1 of Lepilemur ruficaudatus. Lineage (NCBI taxonomy): Eukaryota > Metazoa > Chordata > Mammalia > Primates > Lepilemuridae > Lepilemur > Lepilemur ruficaudatus. Next base: position 38,431 of record CAUYRT010029810.1, read on the forward strand.
TCTTCTGTCGTGTGGCAGCCTGGCTGAGGCGATCACGGGTGGGCAAGCGAGCTGCTGCTGCTTTCCCACCAAACCAAACCGCACCACCCCACCTCCACACCTCCCCCTCTGCAGGCTATCAAGTGAGCCAAGTCACCACTCCAGTGTCAGGTCACTGGAAAAGACGCTTGGATGTGAAATGTCATAGCTATTTCAGGAATTGAAGCATGAGGCATTTCCTATTTTTCCCTTCAAAATGTGAGTACTAGGTAAAATTTTAGGGTATGCTCAGAACCAGTTCAAGACCTACATATCATGATTTAATTTAAGCTCTCTCAGTAAACTTTCCTTCTCCCAAACTTTTCCCCACTGAACTTTGTAATATTCCTCACTTGGAGTCACTGCCAAGTTCTAGATGCACACTTGTCACAGCTTAAGGCATAAAGGTGCAATTTAACATGTGTCACTCACTAGAATGTGTTGATTGTGTTTGACATATTCATTGCCACTTGGCCTTTAAACAGTCTCCTGTGGAAAGAGACCAGAGATGTCCTCTTTATTTTTGTTGATTAAGCTTTTATTATGGAAAATTTTAAAATACACAAAGGTTGAAAGAATAGTGTGTAATGTGTTCCCCGTGTACTCATCACCCAAGTTTATTGATTATCGATATTTATCAACAGTTGTTAATTTTGTTTCATTTATCCCCTTAAGTTCACTTGTCTCCCCTCTGAGATATTTTAAGACACAATTTCAAATGAGATGTGTAAATTTCAATGTAGAGTTGTTAAAGCAAATTTCAGAGCCTGGGTCTGGCTGGGCAGCCTGGCTAGCTGAGTATGGGAAGTAGGGTCACAGGGGTAGGGGTTGTCAGGATGGAGGGGGCAATGAACGCAAGTTTAATGAATTTTTAAGTGTATATTTTCTGAGAAAGAAACAACTGATCTGACTGCAAGCCCCCCAAAATGGTCTTCTTCTCTTAAGGTTTTGTCTCATCTTAAGTGTAGGAAGATTGTGCCTATATTCATTTATTCCAAGGTATGTATTTTAGACTTGAAGTACTCATAATTACATGGAGTTTAAACATCTTGTAAGCAGGATGTTAACCCCGCAGTTCTCGGTTCCCCAGTTGTATAGCCTACTCTCGATGTCAAGGGCAATGATTTCATGGATTTTAGCAAATACATTCAGAAGTTTCATCATCTTTTACATTTCAGGAAAATCATTATTATTGGTTTAGCTCTCCTTGGTTATATAGTTTATTTCCAATTCTTTGGAAAAATGGAGATTTGGCTCCTTGGAATGCTTCTACTCCTTAAACAAATATTTCACAGTTTCCAAATATTCAACGTACAGTCTCTCAGTCCCGTCTGTTGTAAAATCCAACTGTGACCCAAGCGAGTACCTCCTTCCTCCTGCCGAGCATCGCCTTCTCCGCCTTGCACTAGCACTTTCAGGGAAGTGTTACCGAAAGCTCCAAGGCCAAATTAATGATAATGAAGAATGAGGACAAGTGGTTTGAGGAAAAAGGAAGGAGAAATTTATTAATTTGCCAGCAAATGAGGAGGGCGGCGGACTAGCATCTCAAAGACCACCAACCTGCCTTTAAAGCAGAAAAATAAAGCTTTTTAAAGGGGGATTTTCGGGGAGTTGGGCTTGGGTCTGGTACCAGTGTCACATGTTGCAGCTTGAGGCTATTGTTGCTTAACTGTGATTGGTGGTTTTTGTCTTGGGTTATTATGATCTTATCTCCGGTAAGGACGATCTTTTGAACCCGTGTCCTGACAATTCTATTGAGCCATTTCCTGTGATTTAAGATAATAGAAAACAAACAGCAAAGAACATTTTTCTACCCCTTTGATCCCTGGCCTCTGGAAGGAATGAAAGTTTTAATTCCCAAAAGGGAGGGATTTAAAAGAGAAAACTGGTGAAACATTTCATTGCCCTTTTTCAGAACTTTTCCTCTGTTACAGAAGGACGGTGGGTGAGTTAGTCCTGCATGCAGAGGGGTCCTCCTTGCCCATCTGCAGCTCACCGCCCTGCCCACTGTCACTACCCCTGTCACCCCTCGGTGGGACAGCGATTCATCACGCTGGCTGTGGCGGGAGGATGGTGGTAGGAGACGATACCTCCCTGCACCTCCGTGTCACTTATACCACTTGTTCCTGGTGTCAGCCTTTCACTGAAGGTCTGGGGTGACTGCAATTGTGCTTGGGACAGCACAGAGCAGGGAGCAATTGCAAACTAACATGATAGGGTGAGTTATTAAGGAAAAATATCAGTAGGCTTTTTTCTTCAGGTCAGTGATTTCCTGTAATTACTGTGGCCTCACTAGGAAAGAATAACTTCTTTTATCCCTTCCACCAATCCAGGAAGGAGAGGCCAATATTGTGTTTTTAAGGTCCCAGATCTTTTTACATCCCTCTTACTCCTCCGGGGAAGTAAGTAGCTGTTGTGACTCAGGTCCTTTGAGGGGGCTACCACTGAAGGGAAGGGAAGAGGTCTCAGGCTTTGGCTTAAAGAGTGAGTAGGGCCCATTTTTATCCTACAACAAACAGCACACCTAGACAAGCTCGAGGGGATGGGAGGAGATACCTGGGGACTAAATGCCAAGTGCCAAAGCCTTGAGAGCTCTATTCGTTTCCTATGGCTGCTGTACAAAGTACCAATAACTGGGTGACTTAAAACAAGAGAAATGCATTCTTTCTCAGTTCTGGAGGCTAGAATTCCAAGATGAAGATGTTGGCAGAGCCATGCTCCCTCTGAAACCTGAAGGGAATCTTCCCTTGCCTCCACTTAGCTTCTGATGCTATGCCAGCCTTCCTTGGCATTCCTGGTTTTCAGGTTCACAAGTCTGCCTTTGTAGCCACTGGTGTTCTCCCTGAGTGTCTCTGTCTTCACATGGACATCTTTTGACCAGGACACCAGTAATGTTGTATTAGGAGCCCACTCTATGCCAGTATGAACTCACCTTAACAAATTACATCTGCCATGACCCTATTTCCAAATAAGGTCACATTCTAAGGTATCAGTTTAGAGCCTCAACATATATTTCTTGGGTAGGTACACGATTCAACCCATAACAAGAGCCATAACACAGGATGACTGTACACCAAGCCTGGTATGGAGGAAGTAGCCACCAGCCTTTGAATGAGCCAGGCATGCTTGGATAATGACTATTCCCAGCAGTGATAAACTCAAGACCAGGGGCCCTCTCCAAAATGCCTAGATGGTGTAAGCACTTAAGGATCCTTACACAACCTCAAAGAGGGGAAGGAAGCCTCCCCACACCACTCCCACCACCCCAAATAATGTGACTGTACTGGCATTTCCCTAGGGGGTGAGATTGATGGGTTGAGTGCATGGGGGCATAGTCAAACAATTATGCTTGGCATCCTGTTGTTAACATACCGTGGGCCATCCCAGTTCCAGTCATTTCTCACTGGCTGGTTTCTCTCTCCAAGTGCCCCATTCTTTTATTTACTTTCCACGGAGGCTAATGTTCTGCCCTCAGATTCCCCTCTTTTTATTTTGCCGGTCAAAATATATCTGCATAGGCAAAAAAAAAAAAAAGAAAAAAAAATTCTAAGGTCATTTCCTAGTCAAAAGTGCCACATACTCTTAATAGGCAGGCTTAGTAATAAAAAATGTTGTAGTTACATTTGTCTTTAATAAATTGAAATTATATTTTAATAAATATAAAATTTGGGAGAAGAAGTTATTTCTCTACCAGTCCCTATAAGCAATAGGGAAAGGATAGAAAAATGTGTTCTTCTCCTCTGTAGAGTAATTCCTGAGGGGTTGAGAATGTGGGAGGCTGGATTTTTTTCTTCTATTTATGTAAAAATCAAAGAAGTGCCCCATTTATGCTTGAATCCATTTGAGATATCAGCACTCTGATTTTTCTTAGTTTTAAAACTAGAAATCTGTCTACAGTTTTTAAAATCACATGAATAGTAACCTCCCACACAGAGACAAAATGGAAACCTCTGTATACTGTTCTGTAATCAAAGCATCTTCACATAGTTGTGCAGAGGAAAAATCCAAGAAATAAGGCAACAATAACAAAGTATGTTTATAAAATTATATAAATATTATGTTAAAATATATTGGTTGTATTTGGCAATACAGCTAAGTATCAATAACATATTGCCTATGCCAAACCACTGTATTTGCTGAATATTTTTTTTAATTCCGTTTTAAAACAGTAAGCAGGTGGAGCTATAGGAAATTGACCATCAGACTGCCACCCCACCTCAATTGTAGACAGTTTTAGCAACCTGAATTAGGGGTCATTTTACAAAGAAAAAAAATCAATTTATTTTTTTAAATATATATGCACACACACATATATATTTATGCACATACATATATATACATATATTTCTGCCCCCTTCCCCCAGGGCTTTGAGTGATCTAACGTCTGAAAATATTCACAGCCAGCTCATGGAAAATTACTGCGGTTCATTGACTCATTTACTTAAACGTTTATTAGCTATAACCTATTAAAATATTTTAAAAGATAAAAAGGCACATTAAAATTTTAAGAAGTTTATTTGAGCAGACAGTGATTCATGAACCAGGCAGCACCAAACATCAAATTGTTCAGGGCTCCATGGAGGGAGCATAAGGGCAATACTTTTACAGGCAAACCTCATTTTATTGCACTTTGCTTTATTCTGCTTCACAGATACTGTGTTTTTTACAAACTGAAGGTTTGTGGCAACCCTGCATCTTACAAGTCTGTTAGCACCATTTTTCCAAAAGCAAGTGCTGGCTTTGTATCTCTGTGTCATATTGTGGTAATTCTCTCAATATTTCAAACTTTTTCATTATTATTATATCTGGTATGATGATGTGTAATCAGTGATCTTTTATGTTACTATTGCAATTATTTTGGGGTGCCAGAAATTGCACCCATATAGGACGGTGAACTTAATCGATAAACATTGTGTGTGTTTTCTGACTGCTCCACCTACTGGCCATTCTCCCTTCTGTCTTTCTCTCTTCGGGCCTCCCTTTCCTCTGAGACACAACTGTATTAAAGAGAGGGCACTTAATAACCCTACAATGGCCCCTGAGTGTTCAAATGAAAGGAAGAGTCACACATCTCTCACTTTAAATCAAAAGCTAGAAACGATTAAGCTTAGTGAGGAAGGGATGTCAGAAGCTAAGGTAGCTGAAGCTAGGCCTCTTGTACCAAACAGCCAAGCTGTGAATGTGGAAAAGTTCTTGAAGGAAATTTTAAGTGTTACTCCAGTGAATACATGAACAACAAGAAAGTGAAACAACCTTATTGGTGATATGGACAAAGTTTGAATGATCTGGATAGAACATCAGACCAGCCACAATATTCCCTTAAGCCAAAACCTAACCCAGAGCATGGCCCTAACTCTCTTTAACTCTAGAAGGCTGAGAGAAGTGAGGAAACTGCAGAAGAAAAGTTTGAAACCAGCAGAGTTTGGTTCACAAGGTTTAAGGGAAGAAGCTGTCTCCATAACTTATAAGTGGGAAGTGAAGCAGCAAGTGCTGACGTAGAAGCTGCAGCAAGTTATCCAGAAGATTGAGCTAAGATCACTGATGAAGGCGGCTATAGCAGGCAACAGATTTACAATGCAGACAGAACAACCTTCTATTGGAAGAAGATGCCATCTAGGACTTTCATAGCTAGAGAGGAGAAGTGAATGCCTGTCTTTAAAGGGCAGGCTGACTCTATTGCTAGGTGACTTGAAGTTAAAGCCAATGCTCATTTACCATTCCAAAATCCTAGACCCCTTAAGAATTATGCTAAATTGACTCTGCTTATGCTCTATAATTGGAAGAGCAAGGCCTGGATGACAGCACATCTGTTTACAGCAGTGCTCACTGTATTTTGAGTATTAGAGTATTGAGTATTTTGAGCACACTGTCAAGACCTGCTGCTCAGAAAAAAAGATCCTTTCGAAATATTACTGCTCATTGACAATTCACCTAGTCACCCAAGAGCTCTGAAGGAGATGTACCAGGAGATTAATGTTTTCATGCCTGCTAACATATACTCCATTCTGTAGCCATGGATCAATTTTGACTTTCAAGTTTTATTATTTCGGAAATTCATTTTGAAAGGCTGTAGCTGCCGTAGGTAGTGATTCCTCTGATGGATCTGGGCAACGTAAATTGAAAACTTTTTAGAAAGGATTCACCATTCTAGATCCCATTAAGAACATTCATGATTCATGAGAGGAGGTCAAAATATCAACATTGACAAGAGTTTGGAAAAAATTGATAACAACCTTCATGGATGAATTTTAGAAGTTCAAGACTTCAGTGGAAGAAGTCACTGCAGCTGTGGTGGAAATAGCATGAGAACTAGGATTAGAAGTGGAGCCTGAAGACATGATTGAATTGCTGCAATCTCATAATGAATCTTGAATGGATAAGGAATTGCTTCTTATGGATGATCAAAGAAAGTGATTTCTTGAGATGGAATCTACTCCTGGTGAAGATGCTGTGAATATTGTTAAAATAACAACAAAGGATTTAGAATATTACATGAAATTAGTTGATAAAGCAGTGGCAGGGCTGGAGGGAATTGACTCCAATTTTAAAAGAAGTTCTGCTCTGGGTAAAATGCTATCAAAAGGCATCATATGATACAGAGAAATCTTTTGTGAAAGGAAGAGTCAATTGATGTGTCAAACTTCACTGCCACAACCTCCCCAAGCTTCAGCAACCACCACTCTGATCAGTCTGTAGCCACTGACATCAAGGCAAGAGTACTACTTGCTGAAGGCTCAGGTGCTCATTTGTATTTTTTAGCAACAAAGTATTTTTAAAATTAAGGTATGTACGTTGTTTCTTTTTAAGACATAATGCTAATGTACACTTAACAAACTACAATATGGTGTAACTATATCTTATATATGCACTGGGAAAAACAAAAAATCCATGTGACTCCCTTTATTGTGATATTCACTTTATTGTGATCATCTGGAACTGAGCCTACAATATCTCCAAGGTATGCCACAGAGGCTGTTTGCAGAAGCAAGACAAAGAAAACCTTTTGTTGGTTAAATGGAAAGTCCCTAGTTAGAGGTTAGTTGGTGGTTTCTGATTGATTAAGCTTAAGTTTTGTTTTCTTAGGCTATGACCACTCACTCTAAGTTGGGTTTAGGTTTGCTTGCGTATGAACCTAAGGTGCTGGAGCTAAGTCTAATGGCCTCCCAAATAATTATTTTAACAAATGTCAGAGGACAAGAGGGAGACGGGAAATACAGGATAATGCCTGGATTCTGTTGTTTAAGAACTAAGAGCTATGCCTCTCGTCGGTTTTTGCAGGATAGAACCAGAATGGGGCAGGTTTATCTCTTGAGTAATGAGACTGTGTGTTCCAGGAAAGATGCAGGCTGAGGTAAGATATTTATCTTAGAACCATATCTATTAGATCTTGAAAGTAGTGTTCTGCTGAGCAAACAGAGGTGCAGAGACATGTAAATCACCTAACTGAGGTCAGGCAGCTGCTTTTTAGCTTCAAGGTCAGAACATAGGTACCTTGACCTCCAGCTCAGTGCTTTTAATGCTCTTCACCCACTATTGCTTCTCTTGACACTAAATTAAAAATGTCACTAACTTAGAAATGTTCTGGTTTGAATTTGTTTTATTTAAGAAATATGTGTCTTATCACTAATGTCATATTTTCACTGTATTTAGCCATTTTGAAGTATAACATGCAACATGGATGAACATGGTAGTCAAGCAAATATGAAGTGAGTTGCTAAGCCAGATTCCAAAAATTCTCCGCAATCTCATTTGTGTTCTTAACTCCGTATAGAACTTAAAGGGGTGCAGTCAGTGATAGCATTCTATACCTGCTTGCCTGAATGTGTTATCCTGGCCTCCAGCGTCTGAGTTAACAGTATTCACTTAGTATTGCAATTGCTTCTTTGCCCCAGCAGCTAGCTTGAATTCGTTTCCTTACGCAATCCATTACCCTCTGGAAGGCATTTAGCAGTACAGATGCTCCTTGACTTAGGATGGGATTACATCCTGATAAACCCATTGTTAAGTTGAAAATATTATAAATCAAAAATGGGCATTTTGTAGATACGCTAGGATATGAAACACAAAACACAGCATTAAAAAAACAGGCAGCACAGTACCCTGTAGAGTGTCAGTTGTTTACACGCACGATCTCATGACCAACAGGGAGCTGCAGCTCACCGCCACTGCCTGGCATCTTGAGAGAGTGTCATACTGCACACTGTCAGCCCAGGAATAGATCAAAATTCAGAATTCAAAGTACGATTTCTACTGAATGTGTATTGCTTTTCACACCATGGTAAAGTCTAAAAATAGTAAGTCAAACCATCATAAGTTGGGGACTGTAGATACAATACTCTAACACAAAAAAAATAAGCATTGCCAGTTTAATTGGCTAGGTAAAAATTATTTCCATAAAGTTTATCAATTATTTCTTGATTTTACAATTATTGATACAAACTACATCACATATTGGGAGGAAGGCGTTCAAATCCAAATTACTAGAGGAATTTTATACATGGAGGATATAAAGCAAAGACCATCTGTTATCTGACTTTCAATCCTTTTCTTTCACTTTTAAAGTTTTTTTTCCAAGTCATCCATTTTTCTGGGAAAAAATATTTTTTCGTTAGAAAACTTGAGGTGAAAGAGTCTAAAAGTCTGAAATTTACATAGAGGTCTTCTCTGCCTCCCAATTATTTTGTTTTTAAGTTGATAATTTGGAACTTGGAATTCATTTTGCTACCAAAACAGCATTAAGGGTAAGTAGACAGTCAAAAATAGACTACTTAACTTGTAAATGAGCTTTATTAACATGTAGACCCTAAAAATTCATTTATAATATTATGTTTCCTATGGAAAAACTAGCTCAAGTTCCAGCTAAGGAGTACACAGACATATCTACAGCAGTGTTACTAGGCTAAGTGGTATTAATTTTTAGACTAACCTGAATACTGAAAGCAATTTAAAAATTCTAGATAAAATCTGCACACACACACACACACACACACACACACACACACAGTCCTCTTAAAGGCACCAAAGTGCTATGAGGTAGTGGGGAGTGACGTGACAGAGCAGTAAGCGGGACATGAGAGCAGTGAAGCCATTTTCCCCTGAGGCATTTGTCAAGGCCTAGGAGCTGCTCAAAGTGGAAAATTTTTTAGGGCAATGAAATGATTTGTTGTCCAAATCAGGACCTTATAGGATTAAAGGAGGGTGTGATAGTTTTGTGTGTCAACTTGACTGGGTCATGGAGTGCCCAGATTTTTGGTTGAACATTATTCTGGATGTATCAGTGAGGGTATTTCTGGATGAGATTAACATTTGAATCCGTAGACTGAGTAAAGCAGAGTGCCCTCCCCAGTGTGGGTGGGGCTCATCCAATCCGTTGAAGGCCTGACTAGAACCAAAGGCTGAGTAAGGGAGAATTCACCCTCTCTCTGCCTGTGTTTGAGCGGGGACATCAATCTTCTCCTGCTTTCAAACTCAGACTGGAACCATACTATCAGCAATCCTGGGTCTCCAGTTTGCTGATCACAAATCTTGGGACTTGTCAGCCTCCGTAATGGTGAGATCCAACTCCTTATCGTAAATTTCTTTGTTTATACAAATGTACATACACATACATGCATATACGTGTATATACACACATGCATAAACAAATACAGGGGTTATTAATACTTACATTGGAACAACAGGTACAAACTAGGGCTATACTGAGCAAATCAGGTTGTAGGATTGCCCAATTTGTAGGAAGCCCTCCTCCCATCGTGCCAGGCCTTCACAAGGCTACACCCTTAGGTAGGGTTAGGTTGAACTGGAACTAAATTCACCCCTTTCTTCAAACCCAGAGGAATATAAATTAGGCTGTCTTAGGCTTCAGAAGAGCAGGAAAAGAAAAACCAAGGTAAATTCACACATAACAGCCAAACCCAAAAAACCCTATCCTCGAGGAATTGTGCCAGAGATCAGCCTTGGAAATTGGGCATGTAGGGTGGGCCAAACACCAGTTCTTTCATGTACCTGCAGAAGCATACAGAAAGCCTCCCTGAGGCAATACATTTATCCTCAGCCCCAGAGAAACCCTACAGATAATATTTCAAAGACAATGACCAGCAACTAATTAAAGATAACCAGGTCCATGAAGAAACAAGGTAAATTAAGTAAGAACCAGCAGAAATGATAACAGCAAAAACAGTCTACACATACTTCAGAGAGTAGAACAATCAGACACAGATTATAAATCAACCGTATTTAATATGCTTAAATAAAAAATTTGAACATCTCTACAGAGGATACAAAAATATAGACAGTGCCATATCACACATGAAAAACAATGAGAACATGAAAAATACAATAACTGAAATTGAATCCACCTGCTCCAGTTTCAAAGATGACTTTGAGGAATACTCTGGGTTGAGAGAAATTGTAGGTGAGGATACTAGTGGAGAGAGTTACTATGTTTGGAGCATTTAAAGCTTTGGGTGATGGGAGGAGGGAGGTGTACAAAGTCCCTGGTAACCTCCAGAGCCTCCAAAGCTGCAGAGATCTCAGCAGCACTGACTCCCTCTGACAGATGGTGGCAACGCCATCAGCTCCAGGTTCTCACTCAGCAGAAGCCAGGCTTCCCTGGGAAAGGAAGAAAAAGAATGGGAGAGAAAGATACCACTAATTCTTGTCAAGTTGTTCAGAAGTGAGAAGTGGGCACTGCCCGTACATTATAAATTTCAAATTTGATCCAGAGTAGAGGAGAATAATTAGCATATTAAATACTTCTATTTATACTTCTATTTGTGAGACTAATTGCTTTAGAGGCTCTTGAGAATCAGCTATAACCAAGTAAGAACATGCACTACACATAAATTCCCCCTTTTTTTTTTTTTTTGAGACAGAGTCTCGCTCTGTTGCCCAGGCTAGAGTGCCGTGACATCAGCCTAGCTCACAGCAACCTCAAACTCCTGGGCTCAAGCAATCCTCCTGCCTCAGCCTCCAGAGTAGCTGGGACTACAGGCATGTGCCACCATGCCCGGCTCATTTTTTCTATATATTTCTAGTTATCCGGCTAATTTCTTTCTGTTTTTTTTAATAGAGACAGGAGTCTCACTCTTGCTTAGGCTGGTCTCAAACTCCTGAGCTCAAATGATCCACCTGCCTCGGCCTCCCAGAGTGCTAGGATTATAGGCATGAGCCACCGTGCCCAGCCTACACATAAATTCTTCATTCAGTTCTTATAAGCTAAGAATTCAAGTTCATCAAATCTTTTCAGTAGATAGGACTTTTCTGATCAAGGCGGAAGGTCTTACTTAAGAAAATAAATAATCCTGATGGTAGAAGAATCATAGAACTTGGCACCTTAGCCAGACATGGTGGCTCACGCCCTGTAGACTTGGGAGGCTGAGGCGAGAGGATCACTTGAGGCCAGGAGCTTGAGAACTTGGCACTAAAAGAAACCAGAGAATTAATATTTCACAGATAAGCAAACCAAGGCTCAAGAGGGTTATGTGTGGGAAACACGAGATCACAGAGAAAGTCTTCCAACCTCTAGTGTGAGACTAACGTGACACAACCAACCAAAGCAGCCTCCCTGGATGAATCCTTTGTCAGAGTGTCCATCACCTGGTGATGTCCATTGCAGAGTGAGAAAGACAACCACTGGGAGGTGGTGAATAGTTACCTACCAAGAAACCAACTGGTCCACAGACCACATCCCAGGGAGTTTTGAGAAACTGGACTGGGTTCTGGATTTTTTTTCCTGTAATTATGAAATAACCCTTTTTAAATGAAAGATCGACATATTTATTTATTTGCCGAACTGATATGTAGAATGGCTGTTTCTGCACAGAGTTTGGAAACTCTGCTTCCACTGGCATTTATTACTCTAATATGTTTGGCAGGATCATCTCAAATTTGAACAGCAAATTACAAATTTGAACAGTCTAAATCAACACATTCATCAACTCCAAGCAGAACTAAATCTCAATTAGTGACAGAGTTGAAATTAACTTGAAAACAGGATATGCTAAAATTCTTTTTAAGAAATAAATAAACTAGATTACTGCTTATCTATTTTTGTTGTTGGAATTACAAAATGGAATGCATACAGTAATTTTCTCCTATTAGTAATATGTATATTTTTGCATATATAATACATATACTCAAACTGTCTTGGACAGATAAACACATATTTATACACACACACACTTTAGGAATAGGAAATGTGTGTTCTTAAAGCTAAGCAGGGAATTTCTCTTACGGAATAGTTCTTCCCTCACCGCATTTCCTCCACTGCCTGATTGTTGTATCAATCAGGATAACTAGCATCTACTGGGGTAAAAATAGCCCTTGGGTTGGGGGCTCAAGGGTGGTGTTAAGATACCAACAATCACAAACACCTGTAGCCCGGGGTTATCATTTCTTTCATGGTACCACTGTCTCAAAAACTGGGCCACTTCCCTTTCCCTTTCGTTCAGACCGGGGACACTCAGCTGCGTGTCTCTGTGCTCAGCAGGGCTGGAGCCGGGGTGGAGGGAGCTTGGTAAATGTGGTCTGTGCATCCAGAACAGCTGGGACAAGGAGACAGCCTGAATGTTTGGAAGACTGATTCCATATGGAGGGATTGAGCAGAAAAGCAAATATATCAAGAATACTGGGAACCAGCCTTCTTACAGTTAGAGAAAGGAGGTACAAATATGGAAAGAGGGAAGGCTAGAATACAGGCTGGTGTATTGAATTGGAATTGGAGATATCATTGTGAACATTTGGTTTTCAAGATAGCTAACTAGCTAGATGATAGGTAGGTAGATAGTTGTGTGTATATGTGTATAAACATAATCTTTAGCTTTTTCTGCTAAAAGTCTAAATATAATGACATTTTTATAGCAATGAGTACACAGATTACCCAATCTTGGTTTCTAAATACCATTCTCTTCTCAAGGAACCAGGACTCTTAAATAAATGACTGTTTACAGGGCTGGGGCACAGAAAGTATCAGATGAACCTGGAATATCTAGTTTTGCCAGAAGGAAGGAATGTGTTCAAAGAATAATGAGCAAAAGGACACAGGAACCAGCTTCAAAGATCTCCCACCAGCAAAATATGAAACATTTTAGCATAGATGGTGATTCATGTTATACTGTGGCAAAATATGTGGTAAAACTGATGCCTGTGATAACTTGGAAGGCAGATGACCTGTCTCTGAATTTGAGATTTTAGGGGAAAAGATTGGCTGATGATAGCTGTGTTTCACAAATTACCACAAGACAGATGGGTTCAGAAATAACTGGCAAGTTTACAAGCGGGAATAAAAGGGAATAGGTAGTCCAGAAATTCAGACCTTATGGCACTGGAAGAGGAAAATCCTGCTTGACGCCAACTAATGAAAGATAAAAAAGTAGAAATATATTAAGTTTGCAGCAAAGATCAAACCAAGGATATGGCTGTCAAACCCATGGTTAGACCTCCGGATAGATCAGGTGGAACCCAGTAAATCCCTTACGTTGGGGGAAAAAAGTGTCAGGGAAAACAGAGTAAATAGTGTGGTTTTCTGGAGTTCCCCATTTGTTAACATTTTGCCACATTAACCTTACATATTATCTCTCTCCTCTCTCTCTCTCTCTCCATACACACAAACATGCACACCCCTTTGTTATTATTTGCTGTACCTTTTGAGAAAGTAAGTTGCAGACATTGTGCCCTGTTATCCCTAAATACTCCAATGTAATCTATGAAAAACCCATAATTAACATCATACTTAATGGCTAAAAACTGAATGCTTTCTCCACTAAGATCAGGAACTCAGAAACAGAACAAGGATATCTGCTCATGCCACTTCGATTCAACATCGTACTGGAAGTTCTAGACAGGGCAATTAAGTAAGAAAAAGAAATACATCCAGACTGGAAAAGAGGACATGAAACTATCTCTATTTGCTCTACATGATTTTGTATGCAAAAAATCCCAAGGAATCCATTAAACAACTATGAGAATAAACAAGTTCAGCAAAGTTGAAGGATGCCAGATCAACTGTATCTCACATTATCAGTGAAGAAGCCAAAATGACATTAAGAAAACAATTTTATTTACAAGAGCATCAAGCAAATACAATACTTATGGATGAATTTTTTAAAGGAAGTACAAAACTTGTACTTCAAAAACTACAAAACAGTGTTGAGAAATTTACAAAGGCCTAAATAAACGAAGGACATTCCATATCCCTGGATCAGAAGACAATATCTTTTTTTGTTTGTTTGTTTGTTTTTGAGACAGAGTCTCACTCTGTTGCCCGGGCTGTAGAGTGCTGTGGCATCAGCCTAGCTCACAGCAACCTCAAACTCCTGGGCTCAAGCAATCCTTCTGCCTCAGCCTCCTGAGTAGCTGGGACTACAGGTATGCGCCACCATGCCCGGCTAATTTTTTACATATATTTTTAGTTGGTCAATTAATTTCTTTCTATTTATAGTAGAGACAGGGTCTCACTCTTGCTCAGGCTGGTCTCGAACTCCTGAGCTTGAGCTATCCACCTGCCTCGGCCTCCCAGAGTGCTAGGATTACAGGCGTGAGCCACCACGCCCGGTCTCCTATTCCTTCTTGAAGAGGAGACATCTGAAACAATTTTACTTCCTTATTCCCTTTCCATATCCATTCTCACTTCAAATCTAAACTTCTATGTCATGTAGAGATAGTTACATATTTTTAATTCAATATGGTTATTAAAATTTCTTTTGCTGAATATCCTGTGTTTTTAACGAATTATAATTTAGCAGTTATATTACATATTCCCAGTTAATTTATTCATTTGCATGTAACAGTATATCATAAGTTTTATTGATCCTAACTGTTCCCTCTTCTTTATCCTCCTCTATCTTGAGCTCTCTCTTTTGTTCATCTTATTAGAGCTCTTAAGTACCTCCCACAGAAGTAGTACATGTGTATGTTGATGATAATCCTGATTATCTTATATATCTTCAAATATCTTTCATCCTCATACGTGAATAACAGAATTTTTGGAGGGTAAACAATTTTACTGAAATACGCAATTTTCCAGAGTTAGGATTCAAAAACTGGGTATATTTGAATCAAAAGTTTAAGCTCTTAACATAATGCTAGATTCCACTTTTAATCTCTCTGCTATTACCTTTAATAATCAGTTATAAATTTGTGTAAAATAGAAATTAAATGTCATCAAAATAATAATACACAAAAAAGCAATTTAAACAAAAACTTGAGATCGCCTAGTAAATAATTCCGTGGAATATTACTTTAATCTTTGTAGTGTTATTTGAATAAAGAGACATAGGGTTTTCCTGGATGTAACTGTAAAATTTAAACAATATCAATTCTTTTTTACATTAAGACAATTACTTAAATGTCGATACTTAATGCAATCCTAATCAGTATTCGAAAGATAAATTTCCTATACTTTTTATTTAACATATTTATTTTAATAGGTTTATTTTTCTATTTTTTTAAAGCAACATGGGAAGATGATTCTATGGTTCACCTGAAAAAAAATCACTAGTAAAAATAGCTATATTGGTCAGAACTCATACCTCATATCATAATCCAAAATTATTTCACAAGGATTAAAGTGTTAAATAATAAAATAAAAATTGAAAGAAAATTCTATCATTTTACCTTTCTATTCTCTAGATGGAAACCAACTTGAAGCAGAAGCGCAAATAAAGAAACCATGATGGGAAACTCCAAGGATTTGAGTATGGTCAAAATTCAGTAAGACAAAGATATAAAAAAAAGACAAGGCAAACAATATATGGGAAAGTTTGTACAAATATAAAAGAAAATTTATAATATATATAATTATATAATTTATAATTGTTTATATAATTTATATAATTATATATAATTTATATTTATATATTATATAGTATATAATATATAGTATATATAAATATATATTATATTTATATATAATATAAATTATATATTATAATTTATATATATTTATATAATTTATATGTATTTTATAAATATAAATATTTATAAATATATTTATACATTTATATTATATATAATATATAAATATTTGTATTAAATAAATATAAATATTTATATAAATATAATTTATATATTAATTTATATAATTTATATAATTATATATAACATATAAGGATATATTGTATGCATATATAATTATGTTATAATTATATGATATATTATTAATTATATAATTAACAATCAATAAGAAAAAGACTGATCATTCAATAGAGCTATTATGATATGAAAAGGAGTACAAGTGCTTACTAAATATACAAAAAATATTCAACCACACTGATAATCAAAGAAATGTAAATTAAAGCAAAATATTAGTTTTCATCCATTTTATCAACAAACTTTTTCTAGTAATTTCCTTTTTTTAAGTGTTATACATAGTGGGGTGTCGGTGAGAGGGAATGAAGAATTAGGTATAATCTCAAACTACTCTTAGACATTTAAATTGAAATAATTTTACTGATTATCAGTTTTATAGTTATAGTTACACTTCCAAAAATTTATTTTATGAAAGTATGTTGAAGCACAACAAAGATTTACAAATAAGAAAATCCATTGTAATGTTACCTAAAACAACAAAACACTGTAAATAACTCAAATGCCCAAGAGTAGGGAAAGGATTAAATAGATTTTAGCACATATGTATATTTGTTGAAATATTACAGTCATTTAAAATTACATTTTAAATAGTTAATATAATGGGAAAATGATCATAAAACAATGTTAACTTTATAAAAGTGGAATATAGAGCTCGATATTCAGAAGATTTGCAATTCAACAAAAACAATTTATATGCAAAATATATACTAAATATTGGTAATGCCTCATATTCAAAGATATTAGTAAATATTTAAAAAATTTTTCTCTTTAAACTTTTCTATATTAGAAATTTTTGACAATAAATAGGTATTGCTTCAATATTAGAAAATATTTATCAGAACAATTTTAATATCAGAACAATTATTTCTCTACAAAGTGGTCAGCGGCAAATCATAGAAATAGATTAGCATCTAGAACATAGTAGCTATTCAATACTTAATGAATAATTCACACTCCATACTAATTTATTTTACATTTTATCATCTTTTTTGTTTCTCTACCTTTTGTTTCCTTGTACTATGCTTTTGTATCCTGATACCTTGCATTAATTCTTCCATATTCTCCAGTATTACTTTTCCTACAGTTGCCCACTATTTTGTCATCATTTCTGTAAGTGATTGAATAGATGACAATAACATATTGACAAATTTTATGAATTCTTACTATCCAAGGAAGATGGAATAAACAGTTGAGGTAAAAGTCTCAGGATTTCTAAATTCCTATCTTTTATAAAATAAAGTGATGAAAGAAATAGTAATTAAGAGATGTGTTTTCTTTTTTATGATCAATTAGAACTACTTTGCTTTGAGTTCAACTTTGATGAAAAGTTAAAGTGCCAGATTCAAATAGATTATACAAAGGCGTTTACTGTTGTTGCTACCTATCTTTTATTTAAAAATGGCAGAAAATCAGACTTCTTGGCTTTGAATATAATATATTAAACATATCCATAAAAGTAAGTCCCCTACCTGTGGCCAAAATATATAGCAGCTTAGACAAAATAATTTTAAATGTTGCTTAGAAATTTCCTTAAGCATCTTCAATAAAATCATGGATAAAACATGGAGTTTGCTGCCCATGAAAAATATTTATCAAGTATTTTCTGCCCCACTTACCAAACACAGATAATTGATTTCAGTACAGATGTGGTTTTTGGCATTGCCCAAACTGCAAATCCTTAATTATGTAGGAAAGTTGAGCCTGAAAAATAAAACAAAGAAACATGTACAAAATGGTAACAACTGGTGTATTTTATTTTATCAGAAATGAAGCAAGCTTACAAATTGATCTGTGTAACATTTCCTTATAAATATGAAAAGAGTAAAATCATTGCCTTTAGTTTTTCCTTTAGCTGTTCACGTCTGAATCTGACAGATGTAGATTAAATGTGTCTATTCTGTTTACAAAAAACAGTCTTTTTAAATTGCTAGCATATACCAATAGATATTCATAACATTACCGTTCCATCACAGTACATTGTGATATTTCTTTTAACTGTCATTTGCATCTTGATGTCCTCTTTAAAATTTTTTTCATCTGTACTGATACTATTTTAGCAATGGAATATTCTCTAGTGGTTTTAAACTCAATACTTAGTAAATTAATTCCCAATTGTCTTCATAAATATTGCAGAGTATTAGAGGGTTGCAGACCACATAAGCTATAAAATATTATTGAGATTATCTGGTGAAATATCTCTTTATGATATTTTATAGAATTATTTCAAGCCACTTAATGTTTCCTGATGGCATCTTTATAGAGGATTGCTACTTTAAAAGGAATTTAAAAATACAGAAAACACAGGAATATTTTAATTTTTTGTGGTAGGCACTAAATAGAAAGATGACTTACAGCTATTTTTCAAGGAATGTATCAAAGTGTGTTCAACTTGCATCCCTTAATACATACTCCTAAGATAAAAATCTCAAAATATTACATAAAACTTCTCTGTTATTCAAAGAAGGAAGTCTAATTGTGTATGTGTGTAAGGTTATAAAAGATTGAAATTGAGAGAAGTGGAGAAATAGAAATCAGAAAAAAATAAAAAGAGAAAAATGTAAAAGAAGTCAAATGAAAAAGTAATATGTTGTGTCCACTTAGTGTTTGTAGGAATAATAAAGTCAAAGTATAGTGAACCAGAAAAGATATTTCATTGTCTCTAATTCATCTGTCAGGTGTATTTTATTTATATCACCTGACAGAAGTCAGAGTTTATCATCAAATTACCCAAGCACTAACCAAAAAAAAAACTTTTTGTACTGTCTTAATTTCAAAATTCTACAGGTATCATTTGACTTCAGCCCTTCTAGAGCACAGAAACATGTATTCCCCATGTTGTTAAAAAAAAAAAAAGAGAAGATTCGGTGTGAATCAAAAAGAAAACAGATGTAAAAAGGAGGGCAAAGAATGTCAAATGCACAGCTTGCCCCTGTTGTTAGGCCTATTTTTCTTCCACTGGGCCAGTGACCTCGGTGCTTGCCACTGTCAAGTAGAATGGTCTGAGTGACACCTGTTTTCCCAGAACCCTCAACCCTTACTCAGCCAGTAGTTCTGATAAGTCCTCATGAAGTGCACAGAAATGGAGCCAAGAAAATGGGCAGTTGCCATGAGAATTTTGCCACACTTTTGACTAACCACTTACATATTCTCTCTTACCTTATTTATAATGAAGAGAAAAGCATTTTAAAATTGAAGAGCAGTATTGATTAGTCTAAAAAGCTTTGAATTGGATTTCAAAATATCACAGCTTTATTCACTGTCACATGTAAGCAAATGTGACTTTGTGATGTATTTGAGCCTTTCTGAAAAAACATTCAGGCTTTTTAACCTCAATTTTAATACATATCCCAGGAGGAAGCAGCAAACCAGATTTTTCTCACAGGTTTTACAAATCTGCATAAAAATTTTAAAGTTCAATGAAATAGAAATTTACTGAACTCTATTCAAAGGAAGTGAAAGAATAAATGTCCCTTCCTAAGTTGAAAATATATGAAATATGGAGATGTTGTCACTTAGTCATTTGAGCTGCTCCAAACATTTTATTTGTTTTTTCCAGACTCAACTTTGCAAAAGCCAACCAATCTGTGTATGTGCAATGTGGATTTAGTTCTTATGATGACTAAACTACAAGACAACATACTAGTTTGGTTATTTTGGTCATATAGATATGGATTTAAGGCTTGCACATGGCCTACAGGGATATATGACTTTATTTAATTGTCTCATTGGTGTTTTAAAAATGGCTTCTCTGCCAGCTTTTCTGGGAGTAGTAGTTTGAAAATAAATCACAATATTTTTATGTTAAGCAACTGCCCTGAAACTATAATTAAAGAGAATTGGAAATGGTGAAACTGGAAAATGCCATAAAGAAATCAGGAGCCTTTCAAAGGATAATGTGCTAGCAGCAACATGGTAAGAAAATTTTTTTCCAGCTCCCCATCATTGCCACAGGATAAAGAGCCACTTCCCCCATATTAAGGGCAGAAATCAGAAGGAGAACAGGCTGGAAGACAGAGCCCAGGATTGGGGCAGTCTCTGGCCATAGAGCCAGATCATAAGGCAGCACTCTCACCTGTACAGCCAGCTTGAAAAGCAAGACCTGAAATGTGTTCACTAAGGCTCAAGACTGGCCACTTTGGGCAACGAGAAAGTTTGACTTGGAGAGGTATGTGCAAAGAGGGATGAGTGTAAAAAGGGATCACAGGCTCATGACTGATGCTGCATTGAGAAGATAAGCCAGGGAAGATTTATGCAGAGCAGAGCACCAAGTAAAAAAGTGTGAACTCTTCCAACACAACCACCACCACAGAGAAGTTATGTGTTTTCATGGTATCTGCCGCTCAGGAAATGTCAGAATGGCAGCCCAATAAAGAGGAGAAAGAAGGCAGTGATGGCAAAGTATAGCAGCAGAAGCCACAATCAAGGCAAAAAGCCTTGAATTTAGAAACTGGACTGAAAGAAATGTAGAGGGATCAGAAGCACTCTAAAACCAAGATGCTCTTAGACATAGGACCACCATGAGGTAATATATAAGAAAAAGAAAAAAGGCCAGTGTTTTGCCTCTAATTGATCATACCAATATATCAATACTATTAAAAGTAATAGTTAAAAATGAACATAACTCTCTAAAAAACATTTAATTATTTTAAAATCTGCCTTAGTTAACTTTTGGAATCCCATGTACAGTATATTGTTTTGCCTTTTTTCCAAGGTAAAAGCTTTTTACAACTAAATCAAGTGCCTTTAACATTTTTTATGTGTTTGTCACAGACATTCTAGTTCTGGGAATTTATCTTAAGGTTAATCACAAAACACAAAGATTGAGGTGCAAAGACTTCCTTCGCAATATTATTTATGACTTGTTCATTCAATCAACAAAATTTCTGGAGAACTTTCAGTGGGCCAGCAATGTGTCTGCTGTTCAGAAAAAAACTTTTCTAAATGACATTAAAAGAGTGATATTTAATGATGGTACAGGCATATAATAAGCTATTATGCAGTTATTAAAATGATGTTTATGGAATGTTTAATGACTTGGTAAAATGCTAATGATTTAATATTGAGTGAAAATGCACTTACAAAATAGCACTTACCATATTATCTGAGACATGTAAAAATCGCATTAAAAATGAAGAAATACTCCAAAATATGAACAGTAATTGCCGTTAGGTGGTAGAATGATGGATGCTCTCTTCCCCTGCATTGCTTTTTACAAACAGCATTTATTAATTTAACTATCATTAACAAACATTCAGATTTTGGTAAAGTAGAAATATCAGAACCTGACCCAATGGACCAACTGATCAGAACTTTACTCTTCAGGAGTAAAGACTTGATTGAGTCTGACAGAATGCAAGGTATTCAGACAGCTTTTATAGATATGCTTCCCTGGAAGGAAAAATGCTTGATTTTCTGGATTGCTTGTAATCATGCTTCACTTTCTTAAAATGCTTTCTGTGTCTAAGAATGGAAAGCCGACATGTTTAAGATTTTTTTGTTAATAATCAAAGGCAGGCCTGATGTTTCCTCTTATATCAATTTTACAGATATGTAGGATACATATAATTAAATTCACCCATTTTAAGTGTACAGTTTGATGAATTCTGACAAATATATACACTAATGCAACCACTATTCTAATAAAAATGCAGAATACCTCCATAATCCCCAAAAGTTCCCTTCATTGTGCTGCTTTGCCCTATTCCTTAGCCCTTCCTAATCCTTAGCCCTATTCCTGGTGCAAAACAGCTACTGATCTGCTTTCTGTCACTACAGATTAGATTTTCCTTCTAGAATTTCATATAAATGAAATTTTATAGTATATACTCTTTTTTGTAAATGATTTATTTAATTCATCTTGAAGTTTTTAAGACCTATCCACATTGTTGCATGTATCAGTATGGGATGCCATTATATATACTTTAGAATGGTTAAAAATTAAGATTTATGATATCAAGTGTCAGTGAGGAAGCAGAGGAAATCAAACTATATTGCCAATAGGAATGTAAGATGGTTTAGACACTTTAGAAAACAATTTGGAATTTCTATAAAGTTAACATACACTTGCCATATAACCCAGCAATTCTATACCTAGATATTTATTTAAGAGAAATGAAAATATATGTCCACAAAAACTATGTATACAAGTAATAATGGCAGTTGAATGAGAAACACAGTCATAGCTAGAAACAATTTAATGTCTATCAACAAGTTAAAGGATAAAGAAATTATTGTATATAATATATATGTACAATGGAATACTACTCAGCAATAAAATGTCCTTTTTAAGCATAATTTTTTAAAAACTAGTTTAATAAAATGTGTTATCCTGAGAAAAAGACTGTAACAATGGGAAAATCCTACAGATTCATTACTCTTTTATACATATTATTATTCAGTAAAGAATTTTAAAAAATTATTCATTTTAAATAAGTCCCAATCAGGGTTTAAATAAATAAATTCAGTTCACATTTCAAAAGCACATTTGTCTATTATTCATTTTTAAGATGAATACAATTTTTTATAATATTTGTAATATAATTCAGGGAAGGTATTAAACTTGTTAAACCATCAAGAAACTGAAAAAAATAGTGATTACACAAAATCTCATATGTTTTAAAATAAGTTCCAAACTCCTACTGTGTAGTCTTCTGCTAAGCTCTAGTGAAAACCTTATTTTTCTTCAAATGAGAAACTCCAATAGTCAGAAATGAAATTGTTTCACTTTTCTTTCATTTAAAAATCAAGTACTGAGCACAGAATTAGACACGGTCCCTGCTCAGTGGGTTTCACAATCTACAATGCTAGCCTGATTTTCTTTCTGCCCAACTCTATATTAGAGCACACACTTGATAGGAACTTGTTTACTATTGCTAAGATACACTCTTGTGCCCTAACATACTACTGGAAGAAAGTTCACAGTCCTTTGAAAAAGTAGGGCCTTGGGCATGCTGGCAGGGCAGGCACAATAACATACACTTGGATCAAATAAAGGAGAGTTCTGTGTCAAGAATGGAATTCTAATAACGACTTGTCTTCTTCTAGCTTACTATTTAAGAAAGCTTGCCAGAAACAGACAGCCAACTTAACTTCTAAATGTATGCAAGTTTATAAGTCTAGCATATAGTATCTAAAATATAGTAAACATTTGTTAGATGGTGGAGTGAATTAAAAATATGTATTTGAAATAAAACATTCTATGTCAATAATAAGTTTAATGTTCAGTTATAAAATTGTAAAATGATTAGAACTTAAAATAGTCCCCAAAATAGTTACCTGTGATTTATCCATATCCACTTGTTTCACATCCCTGTTCAAATGGCCACAGGAATCTTTGGCCATCATGAGTTCTTTCCCTATTTTCCTGAAAATTTTTCTATCAAGGGAGTCATTCTTAGCATGTACATAGGAAGCAACATAAAATACACTAAAAAAGGACTCATTCAGACAAAGGGAAAATGAGAAATCTCATGTATTGGAGACCTACTATCTCTCAAATACTGAGCTAAACAAGTTAACTCATCCATTTAACAAATTTTGTTTTAGTACCTACTATATGTCAGGCATCATACTCATGCCAGCAATACGGCAGTGAACAATTCAGAAATGCTCCTCGACTCATAAATCTTACATTCTAGTGGAAGGCGCATGGAGTTGGGAGAGCAGGAAAGGCAAAGATAATAAACAAAAAAATTAGTATATAACATTGTGTCCCATTACAAACCCAGTTTCATTTATTCTCAGCACAAGTTTGCAATTCGAGTATTTTTTAAATAAGGAAATTAAAACTAGAGAAGTCATCTTACTTGTCAACCTAAAGTCATCTGGTAGTAGGATAGCGATATAACCAAGGTCCTCCCGACTGGGAATCCCTTTTACTAATACATTTATATTAGTAAAAAATAATCAGAAAACAATTACTAAATTCATAAAACAAACAAGGAAGGAAATGGAGGGAGAATGGGAAAGGACTTTGGAAGTAAAAGCTTTTCTCTGTGTGAAAGCCATGAGCGTGTGCATTGTCTACCTCCTTCTAGGGAGAATGCAACTAACCAAGGACCCCAGATGTTGTGTTGTGAAATCTATTGCGGCATTTGCACTGAGCCCATGGGGTGCTCTCAGCTAGTGACGGAGCATAGCAGGGATATTAAGTGATGCCCATTCCTGGAAGACATGGGACTCCTCTGATGGCTGACTTAGGCTTGAAGACCCCTTAAAGCCCTTGTTGAAACTTCCTTAGGCAGCATCACTGACAAGAGCATTTCTCTCCCCCTGTCTTTCATTCAGATTGTGGCTTCAAGGTACCCCCAGCCTTACCAGACTTCCTCACCATTTTAGCTCTCAGAGATGTTTTCTCTAATAAAATACTTGCATGTTTAATCCATCTTGAGTCTACTTCTTGGAGAACCAGGCAGCGGTACTGAAATTGATCTGAGCAAATGTGTAAGAGGAAGATTTTTCACTACTGGGTAGGTTCAGAGGACAATATCCTAGTTAGTATGTGGGGCATGGTAGTCTTTGGTACAGTGTGGTGGCTCAGTTGCTGAGGATTTCACCAATGGTGAAATAGGAAAATGTCTTTGTGAAGCAAAATGCTATGTTAGGTGTAATAATTCTGACATTTAAAAAACAGGGGGGAAACAATATCTACAAAGACAGCAAGGTGGGTTACCCTTCAGAAGGATAGTGAGAGACTGATGGTTGTTAATAAGGAGTTTATGGCTAAGTGTGTGAACCAGAGAGTCTCAGTTGTACCTTACAAAGAGGATCTTATTACCTGTAGTGGAAGGTAAACACAATTAAAGTGACAGGCTAAAGATTATTGTCAGAGTCACAGAGCTCCAGAGATGCTTAAATGCTCAGCTAAGGCAAGTTTGTTATATAAAGATGATGGCCCCATTAGGGAAAACCTAAGATCCTGAAAAATAGGACAGGTTAATTTGAATGAATGACCCTGAGGATGCTGAGTATTCGACCTGCTGGCTTCCTTGGACCCTCTGAGCTTGCAAAGGTAGTTCATCCTTCCTTAGTGAGAGCCAGTGCTTCTGCTGGGCTGGAAGATGCTACAGAAGCTGCTCCCTCATAAAGCTAACAGGTACTCCCCTGCCTTAGAAGCTTCCCCCACCCCCGCTGCCTGGCAGGTTATAACTAGGGTTAAATCACAGCATAATCTGGCTAAGCATATGCTAGTCCTGATAAGGGTGTAAAGAGACTGTACTCAAAAATTTATCAGAATTAGCTGTCATATACTGGCATGAGCAAAGGAAGGATTGAATCTTGAGGGTGTTTGATCAAGGAGACCAGAATTTAAGGCCAGGCAAGCAATTGCCTTAGATGAACTTTCTAAAGACATAAATGTAACATCCTATCAAGGAATCCAGGAGATGGGAAAAACTTGCTGCTGGGATAGCTTTGAAAGGTCTGTAAAAGGTGACAGCCAACTCTCACTGAAATAAAAGTACCGATATTGCCCTGGCAGATAATGGAGGAAGGAATAATGATGCTGAGGGAAGTGAACATGTTGAATGGACATGTTATATACGGACAAATCCTCAAGAGGAGAAAGCCTTCAGCAGGCCATCATAAATGTGCTGGAGAAAGGGACACCAGAGTCACTAAAAAGCTCAGTGATAGTTTTCTCCAGGTTAGGGATGATAGTAGGAGAGGCAATTACAGAACTAGGTGACATCATGGTAATAATGCCCCTTCCTCTAAGTAATAAAAACTAGGTGATGGCACTTACTTGTCAGAGAATAGAAGGCTTCAATTACCATAATGATAAGCAAAATTGGAGAAATAGTTAAGGGGTTTAACTTGCAGAGAGTTGTGAAAATTGGTAGTAGAGCTTGGCGATCTTATAAGCAGAAGAGAAAGATGGGCATCTAACAAGGGTGCTGCTTACTACCTAAAATTAAAAAACAAAAAAAGTAATAAAAACACACAAAGGGAGGAGCAAGAAAGGGTGTTGTAGCAAGTCCAGACTGTGATGCAATCGGCCCCACCTGGGTTATATAATTTTCTATAGTGTTGGAGGGTATAGAAGACTCTATAGTGATGAAAAAGGTGCAGTGTGGGAGTTATGGCAAGCTCCAGGGGAAGAGTCACAATATAGGTCCCTGAAATTCTGGAGTAAGGCCAGGCACAGTAGAGAATTATTCATCCTTTGAGAAATAACTGTTGTGTATTACTTGGCTCTGGTAAAGACAGAACATTTGACCATGGAACATACTGACCATGCATCCAAAACTGCTCATTACGGACAGGATTCTGTTGGACCAACCAAGTCATAATATCACACAGGCCCACACACAGTTACACAGTTCAGTGGACATGAGCAGGTAACCCAGACCACATGTCACCCACCACAGTTGCACCAGTGTCCCTCCCCTGGTTTATTCCTATGGCTGTATAGGATTTCCTATATCACCATCTAAAATAACAGGAAAAAAATCTGAGCTTGATTTATGGATGGATTGCCTCAGGATGTAGATGCAAGTAAAATATGGATAGTGGCTATAGTACAGCCACATTCAGGGTTGCCCTTGAGAAAATAATGGAGTGAAAAAAAAATCTTCCCACTGGTAGAGCTATATGCGGTGCACTTAGTCATCCATTTTATGTGGAAAGAGAAGTAGCCAAGATAAGAATGCATATAGATTTCTGGGCAATGGCCAATGGCCTATGGCCTGCCCCTCTGTTCAGTAACCTGAAAGAAAAATAATAGAAATATTAGAGACCAAGAGGTCTAGGGTACAGTCATGCTAATGTACATACAGGGTGGGCACAAGGTGTCAAGATTTGTGTATCACTCAGTGTCTATTAGAAAGCTTCCACCAGGGAAAAGGCATTTAACAACCAAGTACACAAAAAGACTGATGCAGTTGGCATTATCCACCCTTCATTATCAGCCATCACACAACCAGAATGATGGAGACCTAAATGAAATGGCCACAGTGGAAAAGCTGAAGTCCAACAACATGGGCTCCTACTCTTCTAGTCAGAGTTCTCCAGAGAAACAGTAGCAATAATATAGATATAGATGAATAGATAAGAGGAGGTTTATTACAGGAATTTGCTAACATGACTATGGAAGCCAAGGGGGAGGGAGTAGCATGGGTGTAAGTCCCAGAGTCTGAAGTCCTCAGAAATAGAAGCTTTAATGTGCAAGGGCAGGAGAAGATAGATATCCAAGTTGAAGAAGAAAGAGAGAATTTTCCCTTCTCCCACCTTTTTGTTCTAGTTGGAGCCTCAGTGTATTGGATGATGCCTGCCAACATTGATGAGAGTGTACCTTCTTTAGTCTACTAATTCAAATACTAATCTCTTCCACAAACACCTTCACAAACACATCCAAAAATAATGTTTCACCAGCTATCTAGACATCCCTTCACCCACTGAAGTTGACATGTAAAATTAACTATCACACCTACTTACCAAAGCTGATCTAACTATTGCTACTGCCAAATGTCCAATTTGTCAGTGACAGATACTAACACTGAGTCTCTGATATGGCATTTTTTTTTAAAGAAATCAATTGGATAGTTGACTACGTTGCCCTACTTCCACCTTAATTTGTCTTATTGGAATAGTTATTCTGGGCATAGGTTCATCTTTCCTGCCCACAGAACTTTGGCTGGTTTTATTATCCAGTGGTTAACAAAATGCCTGATCCGGAGGAGATTAAAGATGGCGGACGAGTAAAGCCGCCAGCCAGAGTGTCTCCACAAAAAAGACAGATTTTAGAAGAAAGCGGAAGAAATAAGCAAGCAGACAAGCAGACTTCGGACGAGGGTCAGAAGGAGGGATACCTGAGACCACGAGAGGCTACACGGGAGGAGGTTGTGGAGGAGAACTGGAAGGAGAAAGCCCACGAGAAGCTTGGAGACCGGCGACAAGGGTAGGTGGAGCGGCTAACTTTCCCCTCCCTTGCATCTCGGACTGCTAGTGGGCTCCTGGGTGGTTGGAGAGACCTAACACCAGCCCAGAGACGGCTGCTGCCGGTCAGCGGTGAGCCTCTTGTGGCCACGGCACCAGGCTCCCAGCTCCCCCGGGACACTTCCCAGCCCACAGACTCAAGCCGATCGGCAGACACCATATTGCCTCCTTCTCTCCTCCCCCTTCCCTACCCGTGGCTGCCGAGAGAGACAATTTAGCCACTACCCAGAGGCATCTCAAGGGAATGGGACCTTCCCATTTGGGGCCCTACAGCAGACTGAGGGGTACTCAGACTGTGAGCTCCCTATCCGCCAGCCCTCCCAGG
>CAUYRT010029811.1:0-73010 GCA_963574885.1 Lepilemur ruficaudatus
ATTGGCCGGGCATGGTGGCGCATGCCTGTAGTCCCAGCTACTCGGGAGGCTGAGGCAGGAGGATCGCTTGAGCCCAGGAGTTTGAGGTTGCTGTGAGCTAGGCTGATGCCACGGCACTCTAGCCCAGGCAACAGAGTGAGAGTCTATCTCAAAAAAAAAAAAATCTCTACCAAGCCAGTGCTCCCACTCAGGAGAAGCTATTTTAATTCCACTATAGGCATGTCTTCTAATGAAGAGGACAGTTTAAATTCCTCTTACATGGAATAGCATATGATGAATGTTTTCTATCATCAAGTTTGAGTCAAGCCTAACGCCATCAGTTTGCACACTAGATTATATAGAAGGCTTTTAAATTAATGTCACAGAAATGTTCTGTAATAGGAATAAATGGCACAAAGTACCTGACAGATCAGTGGGAAAGCACTACAGGGGTCCAGAGGGCAGCGACAGGAACTGCCCACCTGATATCTTGATGGTATTCTGCACATTTTGCAGACTAATGAAGCTTTTATAATTTTAAGCATTTTCTCCCAAAGGGTAAATCTGATCTTCAGGTTTAGTTCTGTTGCTGTTTATAAACAAAAACAATTTGAGTATGTGATGTAAGCCAATGCCAGGCTGTAAAAAGATGGTATCTAGTGTTCTGCTGTACTGAGGACAGTATTCTCTGTGGATGTGTGTGGTGGTGGTGGGGGGTATTCTTAGTGAATTTTATTTTGTCTACAATGGGTGCAGCTCATCCACACAGGACAGAGTGGATCCTGGCTTCTCTGGGTGAATAAAGTAGAAAATCTTACAGGCCTTGCTCCTCCACCGGTAGTGATGGGTGGCCCAGATGATGACAATTCACGCTCCCACTCTCGTGCTTGAGAGGCCCCAGGTGACACAGCCAGGGCACTGCCTGATGGACAGGAGCTTCCTTCCTCAAATCCCAACCTGGGAAGGATCAAAGGAGGAAAGACAGAGAAGAAAGTTCTCTTTTGATATGGAATTGTCACTTTTCTTCAAGTTTCCTCATTTTCAAAAATGGAATGTACACAGAATTTCTTCTCTGTGCTTTTTATTTTTCCAGAAAAACTTCTCTTCTCCCAAAATATATTGTATGCTATGTGCCTTTTGGGAGGATGTATTTTATAGGGGGAAAAAAACCAAACCACTCCATTGGCAACCAAGAAAAAGCAATACTAAAGCACTGCTATTTAAAATACTGGTTGGTCTCAGTTGTGTAAAGTTAATTGGAATTTCAGTTAAGATACCTTCCTTTCTGATTTATTGGTTTTGGGCCACTCTGCAGTCTGTGCTCACTCACGCCTTTATACATATTTCTTTTCAGCATTATTCTGTGACCTAAATCGCAGTGAAATGGAATGTATTGCACCAAATTTTTCAAATCTGAACAAACTGAAGCCATCCAACTGCATAACATATTCCACCTACAGAATTCAATGTCAGAACCATGTACCAGCGATGCTTCACATTTTGTGGAAATGTGAGCCACTGAGAGGAATCTAGATGGGTAGGTTATCTGTGTCCCCACTGAGAAGAAAGTATCTTCCTCCCCAAGAAGGACAGCTAAGTTGCTCTATAAAGACACTATAATCTCAACATTTTGGTATTAATAAGAATAAGTAGACCAATGTGAGAGAAGAGAGAGTCTAGAAATAGATCCACATATATACAATTGATTTTTGACACAGGCACTCAAATAATTCCATGAGAAATGAAAAGTATTTTTAACAAATGATGAAGCAATTGGATATCCATTTAGAAGAAAGGAAGAAATTGTAAACTCTGACCCCCTACCTCACATCAAAAATATCAACCTGAGATGGATCACAGATCTAAAAGTTAAAAACCAAAATTATAAAGCATTTAGAAAAAAATAAGAGAATATTTTGAAATAGATAAAAATTTTCTAGAGTCACAAAAACACCAACTGTAAAAGAAAGAACTGATAAATTGGTCTCCAAAAAAAGTAAAAATGTATCCTCATCAATTGACTGTGTACAATACATATAGCTGAAAAAAGATTTTTAGCCAGAAAAAAATCACTCCTACAAATCACTAACAAAAGCACAACAATCCAACTTTTCAAAAAGGGCAAAAGAACTGAACAGACATTTCACAGAAAAGAAATACAAATGAACTGTAAGTACATGAAAAGGTATTCACCATCATTAGTCATCAGGGAAACACAAATTAAAACCATAGTAAGACACAATTTCATAGTCACCCAAATCACTAAAAATGAAAAGACAATATCAAATGTTGGCAAGGAGGTATAATAACTGGGACTCTGGCAAACTGCTAATGGGAAAGTTTCTTTGACAGTTTCTTATGAAGTTCCCAAAACATTTACCCTATGACTCAGCAATTCCACTCATTGGCCTTTCCCCAAGATATATAAAAACATGTATCCACAAAAGGACTTATTCAACTATATTTATAGCAACACTATTAAAATGCACAACTGGAAACAATCCAAATATCCCCCAACAGGAGAACAGATAAACTGTGGTACATCCACACAATGGGACATCTACCACCAATGGCAGGAAGGAGCTACTGATCCAACATGGAGGGCGACTCTCAGAGACCAGCCACCGAGTGCGAGAGGATCCAGCACAGAGAGCACTCTCTGTATGACTCCATTTATATGCATTGAAAAAGAGGTACAGCCACTTTATGATGATAAGAATCAGAACAATGACGTCTTCTGGAGGTGGAAAAGGGGGAATTGACTGGAAAGGGGCAGCAGAGAATTTCCTGGGATGACAGAAATGTTCTGTAACTTTATTAGGGTGATTCCCTGGGGGCATATATTTGTCAGAACTTATCAAACTGTTGTACACTTAAGATCAGTAAATTGTACCTCAAAAAATATCCTATTGTATAAAAAATACTACCAGTATGGTATTACTATAAAGTTTTTTAAAAGGTTTTATTATTCATTTGATCATCCTAATAAAATTACGTTTAAGTTCCACTGAACCTTCAAACCTTGTATATGTATTGGCATGTTATGTATTAATATATAAAAGGAAAAAAATGACTCAATCTCACATGCAATTATGACAGTTAAAATTTATGCACTTGAGTGTCATTTTGCGCCTTTATATTGAGATTACTTTATAAGGACCTGAGAATAATTTTTCCTATTCATACATAGGCCTTACTTTTAAAGTTAATCATGGTTAACATCGATTTAAAACACTTCTCATATTTTCGCCTCTTCAACTTTGACCAGATCAATTTTTATTTTATTTGTCTCAGGTTTGTAATACAGCAATTTTCTGGAGGAAACTAATCCATATCTTATGTGAATACAATATATATAATTGTCTCTTTTTCTCCTTGACTCCAATATCATTCTTAAACTCACAGCTAAGCATCTTGAGGTCAAAGAAGGCTTTAAAAACAGTCAGGTTTGAATATCTGTTCTGTTCCTTATTAGTTGTATGAATTTAGGTTAAATTACTTCATTTCATTGAGACCCAGTTTCTTCTTAAATAAAAATAGTGGTCACAATAGCTATTTCATAGCTTCTAAAGGGGAGGGGAGGTGGGAGTCCCCCCAGTACTGCAACTAATAAGCTAATAAGGGGGTGTGTTGTCTGTAGAGAACTTGAAAAACAGTAATAAAGCCACATGCAGACTATTCTGAAAACATGTCAGTGACAAAATACCCTCCCGCGGGGTAAACAAGTCCCAATAACACTACATAGCACAATTCAAAGCAAAGCAGGCTGGCGGCCACCCCTGAGGAGTGCAGGAGGGAGCAAAGTGACATGGGCCCCAGGTGAGTCATTCAGCGATGCCCAGGAACAGCTAGCCTTTACTGAATACTTCCTGGGTGCCTGGCCCCATGCCGAAACACATCAATCACTTAATCCTCCCAACATCCCATGAAGCAGATACAGTTGTCACCATTTTACAGTTGAGGAAAATGACAGAGTGATCACTAACATTCTTGAAGCTACCAACGGCAGTAGAACCGGGGGCACACTGGCAATGCACCCCAAGATGCGTCCTGGAACCACGGAGCCACGTGACTATTTCTCAACTGCCCAGCCTTCCCAGGGGCTTCAGAAAGTGACTGGGAAGGGTAAGGGGGAATGAGAAAAGGGCAATTCTTTATTTAAAACAGTCTGTATGAGAGAATTTGGATCCTTAAGATTGATTCGATTGATTCACAGCAGTACAAGAAATAAAAACTAAAACTAAAAAATTAGAAAATTTAAAAATAAAAGTCATATTCCTTACGCAAACAAACTGCAGTTTAATTTCCCAATGTCCAGGAAATAGAGTAGAGCAGCCTTGCCAAAGACATGCTCAGCTGCCCGAGTGTGCTGTGTGTGCATGCACGTACGTGTGTGCAACTGCATGTCCGGCTGCTCCCACGCACTCGCCACATGAGCCCAGAACTTCCACATCTGTCCCTGCAGAATGTGCCTGAGGGGCCCCTCCCCTGGAGAGCTGGCCGGTCCAGTGCTCTCACCGAAAGAGTGATGACAGGCAGACGGAGTACAGCCCTCCGGGCAGCCCATGCCCAGGGAGACCAGCTGAGTGTGCCACCACAGCAGCAAACTCACCTCTCGGCCATGGTGTAAAAACTGTAAATAAATCAGTGGTAATCAGATTCTGCAGCATTTAACACGAACTCTGTGTTGCCCTCATTTACTAGCTCTAGACAGGAAAGAAAGCCTGACCTTTCCCCCTAAAAACGCCTGTGTCCCACCTCTGCCCCCAAAGTGTGAGAAGCGATGGGGAGAATGTGCAACAGGTAAGTCACTGAGCTCAGGGGTCCACAGTGGGTGACAATGCCCTGCAGGTAAGCAGGGGAGGGGGTGGGGAGTGCTGGGAGAGAGGGGATCTGCCATCAGCACGCTGGAACACACGTCAACAACCAAAAGCCTATGACAACTTAACACCAACTCTAAACGATACACTAGTATGAAAATATAATTAACCTATCAGAAAAAGCATTGAAATCTTCACAAGACACACACACACACACACACACACACACACACACACACACACTCACACACATACCTGTGAACATGAACAAACCAAGCTCTTATTTGATTTTAGTGAAAGTCAGTCCAGCCTTCACTTTAGGCCATAAATTTCAGCTTGGGCAATTTATAAGGGCAATGTTGGCAGATATGTGAATTATGCCTTCATGAATATCTTAGTTTTAAATATTATCAAGCTCTATGGAAAAGCAACCTAGCATTTAGGCTTACATAAAATGTCATTGTTCTCTTTTAGTCTGAATTGATGCCTTTTATTTTACATCTACATTATGCCTCAAGTCAAATAAATTTTAACAGTCTGTAGAAACTGAAATGGTACTAGAAAGTCAAACAATAATATTAAATTTTATTTATTTAAACTATTGGCTGTCTTCTAGATGGACCCATCCTGACAAATTTGAAAAGCTAAAAATATCAATTATTCCAAAATTATTTAATTATATACACACACACACACACACACACACACACATACTGGACCACAGGTTGGCAAACTTTTTCACAAAGGATGCGATATTAAATACTTTATGCTGGCCGGGCGCGGTGGCTCACGCCTGTAATCCTAGCACTCTGGGAGGCCGAGGCAGGCGGATTGCTCCAGGTCAGGAGTTCGAAACCAGCCTGAGCAAGAGTGAGACCCCGTCTCTACTATAAATAGAAAGAAATTGGCCAACTAAAGATATATATAGAAAAAATTAGCCGGGCATGGTGGCGCATGCCTATAGTCCCAGCTACTCGGGAGGCTGAGGCAGAAGGATCGCTTGAGCCTAGGATTTTGAGGTTGCTGTGAGCTAGGCTGACGCCACGGCACTCACTCTAGCCCGGGCAACACAGTGAGACTCTGTCTCAAAAAAAAAAAAAAGCTCCTTAAATACTTTATGCCTTGCAGGCCACACCATCTCTCACGACCTCTCAAGTCCACCGCCGCAGCAGGAAACTAGCCGTAGTAAACATATAAACGAAAGATTATGGCTGTGTGCCAAAAAAACCTTTTTTTACAAAACAGACAGTGGGCTGAACTTGGCCCACAGGCCATAGTTTGCCAACCCCTGATCTAGATGAAAATATCATGTGGTTTCTCGTCTTCAATATATTAAAATATTGGAAAATGAAACTTGAGAGCAAAGAAGAACCATAAATATACAACCTCTTGTCTCCAACTGTACAATGTTAGCTTTGGGTAATGTTTCTCTTGAGTTTCTGGAAGTTGCTAATTTTTAATTACGAAACATAAGATTTGAGGGTGTCTGTCCTTTCTTACACAAAGCACGCTAACAGGTATTAATGCTGATCACAGCTGGAAATAGAGCATGTGCCATGTGTGACTCTGGATAGCTGGTGCTCTACTTACGAGAGGATGCTTCATTTGACCAGGACTGGCTCTCAACAGGCCCAGTGCACCTTAAAAAGAAAAAAGTCACTTCTGTCACTTAAGAGCTCGATTGATTCACTCAACTTCAAAAGGGCACTGAAAATGCCATGCTTTGAAAAACACACAAAACAGTCAGAGGAACAGAGAAAAGCATGATGCATCCTTCTCAGGTGACACAGAAGGATCTGTGTCCACAGGTTTAAATTAAAATCTGATCTTTAGATCAGGAATAGTAACTGTTTAAATGCCAAAAAGGAACACAACCCCATACAAAAAAGGCAAAAAGGCAAAAAAGATTCTGTCTCAAGGTTTGAGAAGAGTGAACCCATCCAAATGCAGTCTGCTAAAACAAGATCCTCAGCACTGCCCACTTGCTGCTCAGATCTGGGCAAATGCTCCCGCAGATCAACTGGATAGTTATTCTGGACTTTGAAACTCGGTAAATCAAAGGGTGCTTATGGTCAAATTTTGCTGCTCCCTGACCCCGATGGGTAGAAGACAGGTAGAGATCTCCTACTTTTGAGGGATATGGTTCCCTCTAATCTCACCATCAGCTACGACAAGCCTCTCTAGCTGCAAACATCCTGGCCCCAGGGTGCTCAGTAAAAGCAGATTCCCAAGGGGCGAGACTGCTCTCAGCGGCTCTCAAATGCTCTGTTCTTGCAGTCTCAATCTTTTCCTACCTACCAAACCCCAGTCTACCCCCCTTTTCTCGTGTTATCTGTTGGTTTAGCTGTAACTGAAGAAATACAGCATACCATACCCAGCTAGCAATGGGTCTTCTGTAAATCCCGGTTTGAAAAATCACATTGACTATTGATGTACTCTCTGGTAATGAAGTTGAGGACTAGGGTGAAGTATATAAATACTCTGCTTGCTTTTGTTCAGCTGGGACTCGGAGGGGCTTTAGATTTATGCATCTATTTGCCCTTTGGAGGAAAGGATCTGGCCCCATGGCTGTAGACTTTTTCCTGTCGGTGCTAGAATCTTCCCATCAGGAGATTCCACACCCAGCGATTTGGTACCTGCCTTCACACTTTCATTCCCCGGGATCCAATATATAATACGATACGCTGAACACAAACAGAAACATTTTCTAAGTGAGCTGAAGTTCCAAAAAGGAACAGAAAAATATTTTCCATCGAGCAAAATATCGAACAAAAGCTTAAAATGAAACACAAAAATCACTGAGATAAGATAATTGGGCCAGACGTGGCGGCTCCCACCCATAATCTGAGCACTCTGGGCGGCTGAGGCCAGAGGATTGCTTGAGGTCAGCAGTTCAAGACCAGCCTGAGTAAGAGTGAGACCCTGTCTCTACTAAAAATATATAGAAAAATGAGCCAGGTGTGGTGGTGTGTGCCTGTAATCCCAGCTACTCAGGAGGCTGAGGCAGGAGAATCACTTGAGCCCAGGAGTTTGAGGTTGCTGTGAGCTAGGCTGATGCCACGGTACTCTAGTCCAAACAACAGAATGAGACTTTGTCTAAAAAAAAAAAAAAAAAAAAGATAATTGAAAATATTATACTGGAGCACCAAGGCTCTGCTCTTAAACCTTCTACTTGCCTATCTATACTGACTGCCTTAGGGATCCTTGTGGCTTTAGATGCCACAAATGTGCCAGTAACCTCCTCATTTCTATCTCCAGGCCATGTTCCCTGAACACTAGCCTGGTCTATCCAATGGCCAACTTGTGCTCTCCACTGCATGTCATCCACATCTCAAACTGAGATCCTGATCCCTCCAAAACCTTCCCCACCACACTCTTCTATGCCACTTTAAGGCAGCATCTTTCTTCCCATTGCTCTGGCCAGAAACCTTGAGGTCAGCCTTTCTGTTCTTTCTATCACACTGCACAGCAAGTTGTCATTAAATCCTTTCCGAAGTCGTTCCAGGACCTGACCATCCCTCACCACCTAATCAGCTGAACCCCGGCCCATGCTGCCATGCCCTGTGGTCTATGACCACAAGTGCTACTGGTCTCTGGTTTCTGCCTTGCGAACACCTTCGCCCCTCTGCTGTCATCTCAGAACATAGCCACAGGAGACCTGATGAAAACCAAGCGCACTTTTCTGTCCAAAACCTTCGAACGACCTCCTGTCACCTTCAAGCAAAAACCAAAACCCACAAGGACCCAATGGCCCTTTCTGCTCCAGTCCAGGTGAGCTCCCTGACTGCCCCTCCACTCCATAACCCTGAAACGCAGCCCTCCTGGCAGCTGGGCTGCACCTGCCAGACACCCTCTTTCCCAGGGTCTTCCTTCCTGGTCTGGGATACGTTTCAGAAAGCTGCAAAACCCAGCAGCTGGCCTGCCCTGTCCAGTCTTGACTCAAATGTTCCCCTCCCGGGGAGGTCTTCCCTGGCCCCTACCTGCTTTAGTTTTCTATTGCTCTGTAGCAAACTCTGCAGCGTAACACAATTCCCATTTATTATCTTGGCTTCAGTGGGTCCAGGTCTAGGTGTGGCTCACCTAGGTCCTCTAATCAAGGTACCAGAAGGCAGAGGTTCATGTGGTTATTGGCAGAACTTGGTCCCTTACGCTTGGGGACTGAGGTCCCTGTTTTCCAGCTAGCTGTGAGCTGGGGCCACTCTCAGCTCCTGGAGGCTGTCCCCAGTTCCCTGCCATGTGGCCTCTCATAGGCTCTCTCAAACATAGCAGCTCACAGCTCACTTCTTCAAGGCCAGTAAGAGACTCTCTACTCCCGTCGGCTGAGGTGGAGTCTTACATGATGCCACCTGATCACAGCAGTGACAGCCCATCATCCTCCCCACACTGTTGGCTTGCAATGCCCCACCTAACGCAAGGGCCTTCTCAGAACTCTGCCTACCACGCTCTCTAAAATCTCTACCCCACCCCACTCCCGCAATATACACTATAATCTATCCCAATCCTTGCTTTATTTCCCTCTACAGTACTTTTTACCATTTGAAATGCCAAATATGTTATGTATCTATCTTCTGTGTTCTCTGTTTCAACTGGCTAAAATACACGCCTCATGAGGACCAAACTTTTTGTCTCTTTTTTTTTTTATTGCTGTATCTCCAGCCTGCAGAACAGTGCTGGCTCAGAGTAGGTTATCAATAAATATGCATTGAATTAGTGTATTATTCACTATGTAGGTCTGCTTTAAAAACATCAGGATCTCAACATCTCCGATTGTACTGCCAAGCTGAAGATTCCTGTGACCTCTTTCTACTGTCCTTGCATTGCATCAGAACTTTTGTTGAGTCACAAAAGATGAAATTAAACGTTATCTTTCCCATGGTAACAAAGCTATACAGTTCTACTTTCATTTCAAGTTCTACCGCAAACACGGAAAGTTTCAGGCAACTATGTGGTGAGAACTCCACACTGATTATTTGTAAAACCAACATTTTACATTTATGTGAAAATAGATGTATTCACTGTCAGGTGTCCAGTCTCACAGATGATTTCTGCTTTTTTTTTTTTTCTATTTTTAAAATTCTTCAAACAGTGGAAGGAGTAGAAAGCAAAAGCCAAACTTCCTTGGAATACTGACTCCAAGAAAACCCTGAGTATATGTTAAAAGTCTGATGCAAATAAAGAGAGAAATATGGTATTCAGAAGCAGTGAACATCCTATCACTAGAGTAATAAATGTAATGGATCCATTATCCACCTCATTTAAAGGAATGCTGCTTTTTGCAAGAGGTATGGGAGAACGCAAGGCCAAACGTCATAAATGTGAACTACAACTCCATGTGAAATACACATTTGGTACCCATTCTAACCCATGTGCCTCTGGTTAACAACTTTTTGTAGGTGATTTTTTAAAAACCCAAATGCATATGCACTTAAAACGATACTCATAAATCCAACTGCAATTGTGAGTTCCATAACAAATAGACGATTTTCCTGACAATACACCCTGAAAGTCACTTGCCCATGAACGTGGTATCCTGCAGAGTAGCAGAAGGCTACCCAGGTAATTTCGAGTCCTAAAGAGCAGCCTGATTTTCCCTATTACCTTGTTTCCACTTCCCCATTCTTTTTCATTTTACTAGCACTACTATTATTAATGTAATGCAAGGAACACAATATATTTCTAAATCTCTCTTGCCACTGATACATGAGCATTCACTTCTAAATTCCTGGCTGGTTTCTACTTCTGGCCTCTCCCCTCTTACCATCCATACCATTTCCAGGTTAATCTGCCAAAAACAGTGATTTTTTTTTTTTTTTTTTTTAGCAAGTCATTCTTCTGGTCAGGACCTCAGGACAGCTCCCTCTGGCTCAGCTTGTCAAGTTTTTAACTCAGCTTAAGCCTGAATTAAAGCATGGGTTTTAACATGGGTCAGTTTGGTCTCTGTGTTCGCTGCAAGACTGCACACTTGACTCCAATCCACATCTGGCCACCACTGGCCCAGGAGGGGACTGGCTGGAAGAATACAGACCAATGAACAGAAATCACAGCACCAAACCCTCAGCCCTGCCGACTGTGAATTAATAACATCTCTGTATGCTAAGGACACCACTGCTCTTCTTTCCCATGGAAACGCAGTAAGGTTAAGCAAGAAGAGTGTCCGTAAAACATGGTCCTCAGTATCTCAAACTGGAAGTACTATAAGCACTGGGGCAAAGCTGGCATTTCCTGAGCATCTTCACTGAATTTTCTGAGGCAGAATTCTAAGAGGGCCCAGGATTTCCCGCCCTCCTGGCACATACCCTGTGCATAATCCCTGGGGTATTAAACATCATAGATTTTACTCTCAGGATTACAGAGTTCAACGGCATGGTGACCTTAAAATAGGGAGATGGGCCTAGCCTTTAAAACAGAGGGTTTTTTTGGTTGGTCACAGAAGAGAAACCAAAGAGATCTGAAGCCTGGGGC
The DNA here is from genome assembly GCA_963574885.1 of Lepilemur ruficaudatus. Taxonomy (NCBI): domain Eukaryota; kingdom Metazoa; phylum Chordata; class Mammalia; order Primates; family Lepilemuridae; genus Lepilemur; species Lepilemur ruficaudatus. The sequence goes on from CAUYRT010029811.1 coordinate 11,262, forward strand.
GATGTGACGAGGAATCCTGCTACTGCCCTTGATCCTCCTGAGAAGGCCCAGGGTAAGCAACTGCAAGTGGCTTCTAGAAACTTCTAGAAAGTGAAGGCAGTCCCCAGCCAGCAGCCAGGAAACAGGGATCTCAGACCTGCCAACAACCTGAATGAGCTCAGGAGCAGATTCTTCTGCCTCACCTGAGTGCAGCCCGGCCAACACCTTGAGGGGAGACCCTGACAGAGACTTCGGACCCACAGAACTGTGAGCTAAGAAACGAGTATTGTCAGATAAAATTTGTCACACAGCAATAAAAAACTAATAGGCTTTTCTCTAAGCCTAGCCTCTGTCTGTTCACACAAACATAGCATCATCCCCACAGGACCTCACAGTGTTCAACTGTCCTCACAGGCATGAACATAGACCCAACAAGTGAAAAAGAAAAGTATGGGAGTCCTCTGAAGGATACTATATCCTTCCTACAAAACCAGGAAATCTGGGAACCAGCAGAATATTATTAAATTAAATATTAAAGATAGTGAATGTTGTGAAGATCATCACGCATATGCCATTTTTCTCAGAAATGTTAAAATAGAAATCAGCCCTTCCATAATATTTTATTAATGTTAATATCAATGACAAGAAAATCAATGATATAATTTATTTACATTTCTATGAGGTATATTAGGAAATGCATTCATTTTTTTATTCATCTGAATATTAATTATCTACTATATACAAGATCCTTTGTACATGCTTACAGAATAATTCCAAGGAATGCCAATGAAGAGATGCCCACCACAGATTATTATACCAGGAAAAAGTAAATATTAGAAGATACTTTGCCTACTTCTTTTCTTATGAGCAAACATTTACTACTAAAATATAAATATTCTGCATCTCATTTTGCTTTCCTAAGTGATCCTGCTGTTATTTCAATTTACAGACACTTGTCCTGCGTCTACTCCATGCTAGGCACTAACAAAACACAGACAAATCACCCCCGCTCCGCAGACACCCACGGGCTACGCAGAAAGAGGGAAACAAGTCTGTGAGGAAGGGAAACGAGCGAGTCTAGTCAGTACCATGATGCCGGTACGTGTAATGCTTGAGATTCGCAGTAGCCTGGGAGTGTGTGTTTAGTGCGACAGTGGTGAGGGGTCAGTTACAGTCCGTCTCCACCCATCCACCCCCCGTCCACCTAGCCAAGATTGTAAGTTAATGAGAAAAACACCTGACCTAATTAAGGCAGTTCTGACAGGTGCTGTGTGCCTAAGCACGGTGACCAACTACATTTTTCTAAAAAAGAAAACTAGCTTTTCAAGAAATATTTCTACCTATTGTAGCCTGCTTAAATGCGAAAGGCGATTGACAGTTTTTAATCTGTTAAAATTAGGCTTTCACATCTCTAATACAATAGTCTGAATACTACGAAATTTTTCCCATCCATTTGAAGGGAACATTATTCTATACACTAACTTCTAAAATTCCCCAAATAGAAAGTTATGTTAAAACCAAGCTGACTCCCCAGAAACAGAGTAAGATATGTGAGAGTTGAGGACCTAAATCAAATACACTAAACCTGTCGTGCCTGACTAAGCATTGTAAAATGACAATAAACGTCTTCCTGAGAAGACAGAGTAATTTAAAAAAGTAAATACTCCTATAGTTCAAGAACACACACACACACAGACTCTATCATACCAGTCCTGCAGGAAGGAAATGAACATCTTAATCCCTATTACTCTACAACGATAATTCTTAAGTGAGAAATTTCCCCATAATAAACCATGTCTTACTTAGTATTTATTTTTAAAAGAATGAGCTATGACTCCTCACACAAGCTGTTTTCAAATTCTACCACTGAGCATTATTCCTAAAAGAAATATCTTAATCCCAGTCATCAGATGTTTGTGTGCTAAACTAAGTCAGGGATGCCAAACACAGTGCCTGGAACTAAGAGGCAGCTAACGAATGCGTTGACGGGACACAGTAAAAAGGATAACAGGAGGGAGCCCCAAGCCCTCAAGGAGGTTACATGTTGGCTGTAGAGATACAGCTAATAAGCACAGGAAAATTTTTAAATTAATAATATAAAACAAAACCCCACTGAGAACTCTATACTTAAAAATAATTAAGATGGTAAATTTGTTATGTTTTCTACCACAGTGAAGGGGGGGGGGGGAGGATGACCAAGCCGGGTGGCAGAGCACATCTCGGACACCCCAACGAGGGGAACTCCTCCCTGGGGTGGGGGTGCCAGCAACCAGCAGGTAAAGAATTCCAGGTAGTACAATGGTGAGATCAATGCTAATATTTCTTTTAAAATTAAAAAAAAAAATTCAGTACCACCAAAATAGCCCCCAAAAACCTGCACTGAAGGAACATTCAATGCTATTTTTATCCTCAAAATAACGAACAGATAATTTTTCTGAAAAAGTTTGCAGATGCTTCTGAAAAGGACAGAGAGAAAAACCACTGCAAACCACTGTATGATTTACTTTTGTAATACTGAACTATGCTTAAGCACCCTAGAGCTTCAAGATGGGTTGGAGGATGACAAAGAAACATTCAGAATCATCACTGAGTTTCCCGAGCACATACAGAACCTAGGAAATGCGAATCATTAAGCTTTTATGCTAATAACAGTTCCGGCGAAGCTGAGAGTTAAAGAAGCTGAAGTTTTTTAAATTAAATCCTACTTAGACATTAAAATATCTTTTTTTCAAAATTCTCAGATTGGTCGTCAAGCACATTAACTCCTACATAAAGAAGCTATTTTTTGAAACCCCAAAACATCGATATTCATTATGCACATTAAATAGCCTGAAAAAGCTTTCAAGTTTTACAAGAGACATTCACCAAAACAAGTATAAACTGTACAAAGATAGAATTCCTTTATTACTGTTTGATAGGAAATTACCTCTTCAAATATTTACTAAGTAGAATCACTTGATTTACATAAGTCTAAGAGAGAGAGAGAGAGAAAGGAAAAGCGGAAAATTAATTATTACACAATCCAATGAGGTCCAGAGTGCCTATGGTCAATTGCTGGGCATCACTAACTGGAAGCACAGCCCAGGTCCCGTGGCACCCAGGAATGCCACCTCCTACCCTGGAACTTCTGGAGGGAACAAAAATGGCAGCTTCCAGGCACAGCCCACACACCGTTACAATTTATGAATGCACCCCTAGTCCCAAACCTTACTGCAAACATCCTCCCCAAACACAGACCATGGGGCGCAAACTTCAGGTGCTTGATATTTACCTCTTCCCTACAGATGGCCTGGCCTAAGTCAAAGAACAATTTCACCGTCCGAAATTCTGCAGAATGCTCATGTCATTGCTTCCAAAAAATACATAGTATCTCAGTCTTCACTGTTTTCATAGAAAAGCAATCTAGTGATTCAGGTTCACTCCTGGAATACTATTTTCAATATTGTTTGGAAATGTCCCCTACCATTACCAGTATTTTATCTTCATAATTCTTCCATCCAACTTTCATTGCTTTTAAAGTATGAGAACTTTCAAAGCAAATTATAGCTATAAACAACATGTGCTCTAGAAATCTGCCATGTATACAACAGGCTGCTCAGCTCAAGACATAAAACCCTAATGCCCTATTTACTACAGCAGAAATTCTCTCCAACATTTGTAAAACCACCAGGCATTGCAGACTCAATTGGAACATAGTCACAACAGTAAACTGTGACTCCCTCAAGCCATCGCATTCAGTAGGAAACAGTAATTGAAACTAGCCACTAATGGTTGCCTTACTTGGTAATAATCGCTCTTCTCACAAAAGTGGGTGCAAGCAGGTGATACAAGCTAAAAATTCAGAAATACTGTTTTATCTATTGTTTCTTTGGATATCTACTCTAAGGAGTTCTCAAAGTGAACTGGAAAGGAAGAAATTACACACATATGCCTGTAAGTGGTACTAAGATTTCCCGGTTGTCGCAGGTTTGTTAATGTCTGAGTATGTTGTACTTAATGCACATTCTCAGAATACAGAGTACTGTCAATGAAAGAACACAATACGTGGAATCACGAGTCTTGAGTTCACATTTGCTATTAATGCCAGGGCCCCACACATCCTCTCTGTGCCTCAGTTTCCTCATCTGTGAATTAGGCACTCTTCAGAATGGCCAAAAAATATACAAAGGATTTCTGAGAATCTAGGAGTCCTAGAAGACTGGTTATTAAGATATTTTAAAGTCCACAGTTATGTATTAGTATATACAGTAAGGGTTGGTTTTGACAATTTAATTGTATAAAATATAAAAATTCAATTATAGCTAATTTGATAATGCTAACTTGGCCACCACGCTTAATGAATATCGTATTTTACCGTTCTTATGTTACTAAAATACTGTTAGCCGAAAGAAGAAAAAATTCTCTGCTATGGCCTGAATGTTTGCAGCCCTCCCAAAATACTTATGTTGAAATCTAATCACCAAGGTGATGGTATTAGAAGGTGGGGCCTTTGGGAGATGATTAGGTCATAAGAGCTCCACCCTTGTGAATGGGATTAATGCCCTTGTAAAAGAGCCCCTGAGAGCTGCCTTGTTCCCTTCCATTACATGAAGACTCACAGAAAGCACCATCTGTGAGGAAGGAGCCCTCATTAGACACCAAATCTGCTAGCACGTTGATCTCGGGCTTCCCAGCCTCCAGAACTGTGAGCAATAAATTTCTGTTCTTTATAAATTACCCAGTCTAAGGAATTTTAGCAGCAGCCTGAACAGGCTGAGATAGACATGCTCTTTAAAGGAATTCTGGTATTATGGTCTTAATACGATTTAATATAATTTCTTACGGTTTCCTAAGGTGAAAATACTCTTTGGTTGGTGCTCCACGCCATAGTGGTTTTCACAGATGGCTGGCAGCCCCCAAATTTTAATCAACAGATAAAACTTGAATTGCTATAATCAACTAACGAACATGTCTGTCAGATGGAACTCAGGGCTATGAAGCCACAAGGCACAATATAAAGTAAGTCCAACAAATTTAAAGGCATTACTTACAATAAAGATGTCCATTCATGGAAACTTTTAAGACTTATGCTTCATGACTACATAGAGTGCACAGATCAGTGAACAGTTCAATTCATTCATTTTATGATTATTTACTGAACACCCCCCCCCCACCCCAAGGTGCCAGGCCTGGGGACAGGGCAGTCAATAAACAGAAAAAACTTCCTGCCTTCAAGATGCTTAAATTGTCATTCTACTGGTTGACTTTCTAGCTGAAGAGCGACCCAGCAGCAGGGAGCGTGTGATTATGCTGTCACCCCACCGACCTGCCGTGTGCAGCCATGATGACTACTGCCAAGTTCAGCACTGCTTCCAGCAGTTGAGAGAACGAAACTCAAGCATGCTCTGACCCCAACGCCAGGCCCCCACTACCTCCTCCTCCCTTAATAAATGTGCCAATAATTGTTCTAATTGCAGAGACCAACACCACACGGACTTACTGTCCGATTACAATTAATTTCACTTCACTAATTTTTAAAATAACACTTTAACAGACGATTAAGTTTGACTTTTAACTAATCAAAGTTGCTTAAAAAGACAGCTTTTTATTTTAGCCAGTTAACTCATTATTTCCTAAAACTAAATAGTATAAATGCTATACGACCTATTTAACAGTGAACATATTTGTTTAATTGATAAAACAGTTTGAGGGCCCTGTTCCAACTCATCCATAAAATAATCTGCCTTTGTGTCTCATGAAAATGTCCAAGTGCTGCCTGATTTTAACCACAAGTGGCACTTTATTAAAGAGTATTCATGAATTCCTAAAATCTGATGTGTGGGTGAGTTTTGCTGGTTTGAAGCTAACTGATGGCTGAAATATCTCAAGTTGGCTTATATCTTGTGATTCTCTTGAGTGAGTGTAATTTTCAAAGTTTCCAAGCTGATTATTTTGTTAAGTGTAATGTCCACAGTTGGCCAAATAATGTCTATTATTTTGATTCTTCAGTTGCAACCCTAACAGCTTCTTATCTACTGCTTTTATTTTTTTTTTTTATTTTTCTATTTTTTAAGACAGAGCCTTGCTCTGTTGCCCTTGGTAGAGTACAGTGGCATCATCATAGCTCACAGCAACCTCAAACTCCTGGGCTCAAGTGATCCTCTTGTCTCAGTCTCCCCAGTAGCTGGGACTATAGGCACATACCATGACATCTGGCTAATTTTTCTATTTTTAGTAGAGATGGGTCTTCCCCTTGCTCAGGCTGGTCTTGAACTCCTGAACTCAAGCGATGCTCCCACTGTGGCCTCCCAGAGTGCTAGGATTACAGGAGTGAGCCACCATGCCTGGCCTATCTACTGCTTTCATATGGGCATTTTAACACACAGAAATTTTCTGCATAAAATATTTATTTTTGCATTCATACATTTTTAATGAAAAGGTAGCCTTGATGCACTAAGGTGAGCTTATAAAGCCTAAACTATTATCATAGGTATGTTAATTTTCTACATGTTCATGTAAGTTATCTAAATAGGGCTGTCAGTCAGCTTATGAAAGGCTGTCCATACAGTTGTATAAGGAGCACACTGCACAATCTCATGAGCGTCATGTCCGTCGTAGTCTATGTAAGTGGCACCCCTAGGACTGCACATGACTCACTCGTGCATTTGATGCCTTTGTGCACACAGGTGTCTTGGCAAGAACTCACGCTGCTATAAAAAGTAATTCCCAAGTAGCACAGGCAAGGTGCTTTATGCAAGCCCCCCACAACATACTTAAGTACCACGAGGTAGTACTGATACTGTTTGGTTTCCAACAGCTCCCATAAAAGAGGAAATGTATATTCACACAAACCAAATACGAAGGAATGGGGGGCTTTAGACTAATTTTTCAGACAGACAGTACAGTATAGCAGTAGCGAGAATGGAATTCCAGACCCAGCCTGATATCAAGTCCTATTTCACTACTTGTTAGCTGTGTTTACTGGACAAGTTATTTCACCTCGCTCTGTCTCAGTTTCTTCATCTATAAAATGAGGATAATAACAGACATCTCAGAGCTGTTATGAGGATTAAATGACACAATACACGTAAAGTCGCTAGAACAGTGCCTGGCAACACTAAGTGTTCAGATTTGGTATTAGTGTTATTGGTAAGAAAAAAAAAAAAAAAATCAAAGCAGAAACAGGTCAGGGGTTTAAGAATTAGTCAGTGATTTATTCCACAATGAAAATGAAAGCTCTTGATTGACAGGAAAGTTTTCATGAGATCTGCTTTATCACACATTCTGCCTGTCCGGCCAAGGTCAAACTCCTGACTTGAGGTAACACAAGTCATGAGAAGCAAACTCCCACGCACCTTACTGACACGGCCGACCTCACACCGCACCTGGGCTGGTACACAGCTGCCGCCAGGACCTGGGCTGACATTCACTGGCCACCTTTCCTCAAGGGGAAGGACACACCCAGCGGACAAACAACTCCAGTCTACATTATCTGCCATCGATAAGATTTCAAATCCTGGGAGGGAGGAACTGTCCAAAGGCTCTAGCGCCCTGCCCTGCTGAGATGCTCCTTGCTTTCATTCATGTTGTCTAAATACCAGCCAATCCCTGGTGCCTTGCACTCCTACCTCGGAAAATCATCTCATTCACACAGCGCAAACAGGCCCTGTTCCTGGTGCCCTGCGGGAGAAGGACGCATTACAATAGACGAAATCGGCATGTCAAGTTTCCCAGGCTGGAGAGAGTCAGGCCTATTTCCACAATGTAAACTGGGACTGCTAGAAATCAGAAAAAATCCTGACATGTTAACTAGTAGCTGCTCTTCATCTATTTCAATTCTTATATAAAGATTCCAGGAGATTCAATGGCCGGTTCTGATATGGCTTACAGTTTTAGACAGTGGAAAACAAAACATACCCAGGAAACATTTTTTAAAAGAATTAGGCCAGGCGCAGTGGCTCATGCCTGTAATCCCAGCACTCTGGGAGGCCGAGGCAGGAGGATCACTTGAGCTCAGGATTTTGAGACCAGCCTGAGCAAGAGCAAGACCCCATCTCTACTAAAAATAGTAAAAATTAGCCAGGTGTGGTGGTACATGCCTGTACTCAGCTACTCGGGAGGCTGAGGAAGGAGGATCACTTGAGCCCAGGAGTTTGAGGTTGCTGTGAGCTAGGCTGACACCACAGCACTCTAGCCCAGGTGACAGAGCGAGACTCTGTCTCAAATAAAAAAAAAAGAAAAGAAAAAGAAAACAGAAGAAATATAGGTAACAATTCAAGCTTCACTAACACCTACCAACATCTAGCGTACTAGAAAAGCGTAGCCCTACCCACAAAACGCGCACACATTACCTAACTGCACCAAAACAGCACAGAGCACCTCTGACCACCGATCACCTCCCTAATTCTTCTATCTTAAGAAATGAGATGGGGAGATCCCACTGGGCAAAATTAAAATCGGTATAGTAAAAAATACAGGCAAACTAGAATTTTGACTAAATTAAGAACAGATGTGCTGTGCAAAAAGCAGCCAAAGACAAAATGGGCTGCCTAATATCATCTCTGCGTGACACTGACATTACACCCACATTCTCATTACTGTTGGGTTGGGCCAGAAAATCAGAAAGAAGCACCCAAACCCTGTATCTCAATATCTTAATAAAAACAAATATGTGCTATTTTTAAAGTAACATCTTTGACTTTAGAATTTCTTTACCGTGAATGCAATTAGTACGTTGGATCACCTGTATTGTGTCTAAGAAGAAGGAATATTCAGTCCAACGACATTACTTGCTGTAACTTACTGCCTGACTATAATAGTTAAAAAATTATATGTCTTATGGAAATAGAGAAATGAGAATCTATCTTATCCAGCCTCTTCATGGTAAGCAGGAAAAAACAGAGGTTTGGAGGGTTTACACAGAGTACCTGAGGCCACATCCTCCTAAGAAATTGAAGCTAGATTCTGCTTATTTCACATAAGAAAGCCAGAGTACAAGGAAATAATCTCAATCCTTAGCTCTGCTTTCTGGCTGGCAGCAGAGGTCAGCTGTCTGTCCACCATTTGGCAGTACAGGATTACTGAGTTCTAATAGCTAAAGTTGAGAGAGCGGAGGTACATGCACTAGTTTAGGGACAGTCCTTACCAGATGGTCAACACCAGGAAGCGTTCTGGACCCAGTTCTTCCTCCTAGTCAGTGCCGTATAAAACATCAATGTCACATGTTGGTGACAGCTGGTAACCACTGTGGTGAGTGAATTTCACCATCCAGGGTAATACCCTCACCTTCCCTACCCGGCGGCAACAAGACTCCCCACCTGCTGTGATTTTCTCTGACTGTGGCTTACCCTAAACAGGCAGAAACTACAGAATAATGGCAAATCAAACTGTGGGAGGGACAGACACAGAAGCAAACAAGATCATTTGCTAACACATTGCCTGAAATATCACTATGAATTAATTGATAGGGATCACCGATGATACATAATCATGACGGGATGTCTCAAATCTGGATAAAAAGGTAGAAGAGTGGGAAACATCATTACATTTTAGATTAAAGGGGTGGTCCTGTTTCTTGCCAGAATGAACATTCTCACCAATGTTCACTCATGTGGTATGTCAGCGTGGTGTGCACAAGCAATTGAGATTTTATGATTTTTGAACATCTGCTTTAAAAAAAAACACATGTGCATTTGTCACTACAATTTATTTTAGCAATAAACCATCATATGCCAACAAGATTGCTAAAATAAGGAGAGTAGAGAAAGAAAAAATATCTTAAGTGGACATTTTCAGCCTCATTAAAAACTGAGCTTAAAAAAAAATGCTGGTCCTGCCTCGTTATAATTCACTTTCCACTTACGTTAACGTATGTCTCTAGATTTTCAAATTAAAATGCAATTTTAAAGTTCATAATGTAAGCGTTAGCAAAAAGGAGAAGTATGTGTTTTTAAAGTTATATGGAAATAGGCACTATTCCCTAAAATGTGAATGCATCTGGCTTCTGGCATGAGACTTCCATCCTAAATGATGGAAGTCTGTGGCCACTGCCACCCGGGTTAGGGCTCTTTCTCCCTTCAGGACTAATGTAGGGAGATGGCCTGGGAGGGCCTGGTTTCTAAGTGTGCCTGTGATGGTGACAGATGACTGTACAAGAGCCACAAGCCAACCCAGGCAAGCAGTGCCCTGCTCGTACCCGCACGTGCTCACCGGGCCTCCAGCACCAGTTTCTCTTCATGAGCACAATTCAGGTGTTGGTGAAATGAAATGCTTAGAGAAAAGCAAACTGCTTTTGCTTGCTGTACGTTCAAGAAATAAATTGTTACAGAATGCAGATGAACTCGCTTTGGGGACAGAATTATCTGTGCTCAAATCAAGAGTAGGAAAAGGTAAATATTTTGCAGGAAAAAAAAAGGAAGGGGTTCCCCCAAGGAGAGCTGAGGTGGGTACAGTATGTGGAAGAACAGCGGACCTTCAGAGGAGGCGGCTGACCTCCCTCCAGGTGGCGCAAAGCACCATCAGAGGGCAGAGGAGCAGATTTAGCTCTGAAATTCCTGCCACACTTCCCGCGTCCAACAGACAGGCCTGGTGCCTAACACAGCCTACGGAGCAGACATAATTTCTTAAGTGACTATTTAAAAAACTGTGAGATGAATACTAGCCAGTGAAATTACAAGACCATGTAAACTCAGTGGGATCCCACATTTACACGACCTTTTCTACACAGTCGGTGAGAAATCTGTAAGGGAAGGAGAAGAAAATGGAGCTGGGGCAAAGGCCTTCCTGGCCGCTGGAACAGGCCTGGGGTGCTTCAGGGTCACCTCACCTGCCTGGGCCAGTCAGTGAAGAGTCAAATAGGGACTGGACACATGACGTTCACTCTGAGGAAATGAGTTTCCTCTTCCAGCCAAAATTAGGTTGATCCGAGTTAGTTCTGTGCATTTTTAGCATGACCCAAACACAGGAGGTTCTCAGGACGCAGGTGACTCCTGGCAACCACAACCAATCCCAGGGAAATGCCCTTTCATAGACTCCACGGCAGGCCGAAAGGCTTTCCTCAGCTCCCTCAGGGAATTTCTGTCAAATAGTATCTTCTCGGCCCAGTTGGATGCTAAATTTAAAGAAGTATGGGATCAAGGAACAACTCTGGCAGACTAACTGAGTGCTTCTCCAAGACGAGAGCCCTGTCTTTCAGCATGGTGGTGAGGATGCCTGGCCTAAGTTCATGAAGCGAACCAGTGAATGAGCAAACACAAACGCATGGCTGTGCAGGAAACTCCTGAACGCCGAGCTCTTCTCAAGTCCACGATGGAGCAAGTCTGTCCCTTACTAGGATGAGTATAGAGGGCTGATCCCTTTTAATATGAGTTGAGGCACTTGTTACTTTTCATATTACATGAAGAATGTCTATATTAAGAGTATCTTTGCTGCATTCTTATAAATATGTTACATAAAGGCAACTGTAAAATGATCTCAATATTCTGTTCTATAAAATCAAAGAATTAAAGTTAAATCTGCAACACCTCTGTCTTACACACATCCTATTTTGCAATTTCATATGCAAAATACAACAGTTCTGAGCAAGAGAACAGTCATCATTAATGGCCCTAGTGCTGGCAACTCTGCTGCCTGATCCCAGAGCGAGTAATACCTGAGATTTAACATTTAAACCAGAAGGGACGACGATGCGTGCATGTGTCATCAGCATCACTCAGGCAGAGGCTGGCATGCTCTCTCAATAGATGCAATTATCCTCCCAGCAGTATCTTTTGAAGACTGACAAAAATTGGGTGAGCTAATAATCAGAACAATCTAGAATTCATTTGGTCCAATGTACTTGGCATCTCAAACTCAGACAGTCCCTGTTGTGCCAGGCTTTGGTGATGCCTATCTGTTCAGTTAACAGACTCCAAAGAAAAAGGAGCTCCCTCAGAGGGAAATGCTAACTGCAGTGGGGGTGGGGAGAGAGGGGAAAGTTGAGACACCAGTTTGGTGGCCCAGGACACAATGAGAAAGAGAGAAGAGAAAAGGCTGCTTTCTAATTCTAATTAACTTAGGAAACAAGTCAGAAACCATTGCTGAGGGCAGTCCTCACTGAAAAGAGAGCCATGAAAAATAATTAAGCAGATTATAAACAATATTCCTTGTGAAAACAGAACTTCATCACCATGACTGAGGAGTGCAACTTAAACTGGAAACATTTTAAACCATAAACAAATTCCCTTTAAAAGAAGACAAGAAAGATTATACATTTGTGTACAAAAATCTGAAAAAACTAAAAGTATTGGTTTTTTTTAAAAAAAGAATCCTATGTAGCAATAAGAACTCATAGACTACAGACTGTAGGCTTTGAAGAACGTTAATCAGCCTTCATTACAGGCTATGTTGGAAAAAAAATGTTTACATACTTGTATCTTGATGCCACTAGTGGATACGAAAGGCCTATCAATACATTAATGGTCTCAATCTGAAAAACCAAAACATCACCAGATGTTTTCCTCCTTCAACCAAACAGTGAAATAAAGTAAACAACAATAACAGTAATGAGAACGACTGGATATCAATCAGGGAACTCAGTCTAAGAAAATCTAAGTTTATATTACAGACAGAAATTCAAAAAATCAATACACTCTGTACTTAGAGAAGAAAAATTCAAATTCTTAGGATTTAAAGAACTATATACTACTGCGTATTAACAAATACTCACGCTTAAATAGTTTACTCTTTGATGGTCGATCAACACCAAAAGGAAATACGGAGGCAAACTCAATGACAGATGAAATCAGCGTTTACCTCTGGGGCGTGTGCATACGTGTGCACATGTGTGCGTGTGTGCAGGGGCAGGGGCGTCTCGCTAATCTATCCCATTCAGAGCAGCAACTTAACTACTCCCCGGTTTTCAGAAATTTTCACTTTAGCACTATTACAAATTTTGAGAGGAAGCTGTATTATTCTTTCCTGTTTAATCTCAGGACAACCCAAAAATCTATCTGCAACCATGTAAAGGGTTTTTAGAGTCATGCAAATTTATTTAAAAAAAATTATAATGCAAAAGGCCTAATGTCTACTGTTGGGAAGAAGAACACTTAGCAAGTTCAGTTTTAGATTTTCTACCATGAGGAATGATCAATATCAAGTAAAATAATAAATCTTGATTTCAAACAGAATATAAAACTTGTGGCTGAGCCTGGTTCTTTCTTACAAAATGCAAAGAGACTTGTAGAAATTCAAGCGTAACACTGTTCTCTGCCAGAATACAGTGAAGCTAACAGAGACAGAATGTTGCCTTCCCAAATGGGCTGAGACAAGATGGAGCAAAGGACACTGATTGATAAAACCACATTAAGCAGCCGGTTTAAGCCAGGATCAGAGATGCGCCACCACGGACTCCAGCAGAGTGGTGGCTGCTTTTCCCTTGGTGTGTAAGCTACTGGGGGCCCACCAGAACACAAGTCACAGGAGCAGAAGTAGCAAGGGCGTGGCAGGATTGCTCAAGGCTAATAATTACTGCTATTAGGTAGAATTCCCATTAGGACCTCCTTCAAAGGGGCCCAGGCCACTGCACAGGGAACACTGAAAGAGCTGGGACAAACGCACCCTGTGCAAGGTCGATCTGAAAAGGAAGCAGGAGAGGGGAGGGGAGACAAATAAGAAAGCCGGGGGCGGGGGGAGGAAGGGAAATAGGGCAGAGTTAAAAATAAAGTAACTCCAGCCCATCAGCATCCTAAACTAGGGAGAGAACAAATACACATGTCACTCCCCCTGAAATGTGTTTCTTTGTAGTATAAACTGCACCACAGTAATACTAAAGGCAAATTTGAAAAGTCTTCATGTTCTCAGCATTCTAACCAACGGGTGTTCACTTCTTCAACTTGCTTGCTGTGCTTTGAATTCAGCGGCACTGAGCACACCCAATGCTAAGCCCAGGTACAAAGATAACAGGACAGGTCGCTACAGCCAGAAGGGCTCAGACACATTCACTTTCCACACTTCTCACAGGGAATCACATAATTATATACTTTTTTCTTTTAAAGACATTTCTAAGCCAAGTAATGTCACTTGTTTCAAGTGTACAAAAAGCAAATGTGTAAACAAATTGTAAGAAAATTCTCTAATACACCTAGCATTGAAATGTGGGTTTTATTCAAAGTATAGAAAAAAGAATGCCAAAGTTTGTTAAATGAGCCTCACTTAATTTGCACATAGTAGAATCAAATGTTATTAGATTTCAGTTGCTTCCTCTGTCACAGTTTTGTAACCATATAACATGGGTGGTAATACTTCAGCACAGTTCACATCTAAGAAGGATGAAAGGCATTATCTAATGAGACACCAAAATAATTACACATATTCTGTGACCGGAGACACACGTAGGCTAATGCAGTCTAATGTTATTCAAGATCTACTGTCCTTATTCTTAAGATTTTAAAGTTTCATAAAATATAAGAATATACTTTCCTTCATATTTAAAAAGTGAACACTAATAAAAATAAAGGGATTTTAGGAGCATATAACTCTTAACTATTCACTCTAATAGCCAATCATAACCAAAGCATAAAGACAGGGAAGGATTTATTAATAACAAACTCATGATGAGATTACTGAACCTGTAGTCATTCTTCCCTACAACTATTAGACACGAGCCAGAATTCAGAGTTGCAGTACCTGTCCCATTCTGAACACATTTGCTAATAATGCTATTTTTATTTTACCATTATCATTTAGGGTTCCCACTTACAGAGTGTGTACTATGTGCCCAGCACAATGTGTTTTATATAGGCCATTTAATGCTTATAGCAACCCCGAGAAGCGTTACTATTATTTCCATTCTGCAGAATATCACAGTAACACAAGATACTAACATGTATTAAGCATTTCCCACGTGCCAGCCCACGTAGCAACTCACTCAATCCTCACAACAATCCTAAGACCTGGGCACTACTATTACCCTGACCGGACAGACGAAGAAGCTGGCACATAAAGCACTTTCCCAAGTGGCAGAGCCAGGTGCTGACGCAGGCTCTCCTGACACCTAAGCCCGCACTCCCACCCACCAACACCGGGGAGTTTGGCCCTCCAGGCCGGCCCTTGGTCCCCACCCACGAGCAGAGCTCCAACAGCAGGCAGGAAGGGGGCCAGGGTTGGACTGGGCAGAGCTGTACCCCCCAACCCAGGAGCTGGGCACATCCCCCCAAGTTCCGCTGAAGAAATTGACCATGAGAAAACAGAAGTCCTGCCTCAAAGCTGGCAAAAGCTCTATAGTCCCCGGGGCATGTGACCCAAAGGCCAGGGCTTCTGGGTGGCCAGAGTGTGACGCATTCCAGAACAGCGAGTCTCGGTTTGGACAGATGCTCCACAGCCATTCAGTGGTCACGTGTCACCTAGTTACTACGGCCCACTGTGTGCCTGGACCACTGCGGGCTCTTGGTTACTGAGCTTGCCAGGGCAGAGGCCCACCTCCAGGGAAGACAGCACAGGGACAAATGGGCAGAATGAGGACTGCTGGAATTCATGGCAAAACTGTTTCTGCATACAGTGAGGGCCACCAAGTGACGAGGGGTCAGTGATAAGGGAGCGTGGGGAGGTTAACAAAGGCTAAGAGGGAAGAAGTAGCAGGGAGGCCGCGTGGGATGTGAGGAAAGCTCCCGCTTTCTAGCAGGGAGGGAGGAAGCCAGGATAAGCAAGAGTCACAGCAGGAGGAGGACCCCTGTGCTGGCCTTCAACTCCAACTCGCTACCTCACAATAGTCAGCTTAAGGACAGACGGAGGTACTGTGGAGAATGAAACTCACGTCTCAAAAGCCCTGCTGGGGTGGATGCACTGCAGAAGTTTTCAGCTTAGGGAGAAGTTGTTACCACTCCTGCCCAGCACTCAAGGTAAGGGTGCTCACCTTGACTGGGCAACATCTGAGTCCAGGTTCTCCACGGAACACTGGAACAACTAACACACTATTAATGCAACGGTAGGTAAGCGCCCCTGGACTACAAAATGACTACAAATCACCACCAAAATAAACCTAGCGCTTGGGAGTGCCAGTGGCCCTCAACTCAGAGAAATCACCATTTAGATTAGCACGGTATTTAGCAACAATTATGAAACCACTTTTACCCTAAATATCTTCATTCACAGGGTGAAGGCACTCACTACAGACTGAATGCTTTTACTAACAATACCAGTGTGTGCGTGGAGAGGAAAACAATTAAGGAATGTGTACCCAAATCTAACCAGCATTTTCTCTGGCTTCAGAGTAGATAGTCGCATTCCATGTCACACATGTGTTAGTTTCTTTTTTTTTTTTTCCAATATATGTATTATGTTAATGATTGAAAAATAATATACTTGGTCTCACGTTCAGTAAGAATATTCACATACTCACTAGCTGGGGACCAGTACACTGTTGCTTCTTTATCTATCCCTATCATTGATTCTAAGAGTCCAAATTAGACAGGTTAACTATCCACAGGGTGTTCAGGAATCTCAGAAAAAGTCACTGCACGCAAACACCTAGGCGAGTGCAGAGGGGGCTGGGAGAAGAGTCCACATTTCAGGGCCACTGGAGGCTGTGAGGCTGGGGGCTGGTGCCAGAACCAGCCGCTCAGGCAACCAATGGCCCAGCTTGTGCGCACCCCTGGCAGGCACGGGCTGGGGGCGGCCACTTCCACAGAGGTGATTTCTGGTGTTCCTGGGAACGTATGTGTGTTCAGAACAGTGACCAGCAAAGGACACCCTCCAAACATGTTTGCTGAATGACCATATGAGAAGGATGGAGGGAGGGAGGAGAGAATGGAGGTAAATAAGAATGGAAAAGGTAGGAAAAAATGAAGAATACCTAAATTCCATTCAACATATGAAGGGTTATACCTAACTTATGGCCAGAGATTTATACATGAACTTAATAATATATTTTTTGAATGTAATTACCTTCTATTTCCTTTTCTTAGTAGCTTCCAATTCAAGATTCAACAAGAACAGGAATGGCACTCTGGGAATTTCTAAAATGGAAAAAGACACAGACTAAAAATTATGCTGGGGAACTATTCACAATAGCAAAGATACAGGATGACTGGATAAAGAGAATGTGGTATATTTATATATATAATGGACTACTCAGCCATAAAAAAGAACGAAATCATGAGTTTTTCAGCAACAGGGATAGAAATGGAGACCACTATCTTAAGTGAAACAAGCCAAACACAGACAAATACTGTATGCTCCCACTCCTAAGTAGATGCTAAAAAACGTATACACAAGGACTTACGAGAGTGGGAGGACAGGCACTGGAGGCTGGGAATGGTGGGGGATGGGGGGGTAGATGATGAGAAATTTCATCATTAGTACAATGTATGTTATCCTGGGGATGGATCCCCTAAAAGCCCTGAGTTCCCCACTATGCAATTTGTGCATGTAACAAAGTTACAGTTGCACCCCAAAAATTTATACAAATAAAAAAGTTTTGCTAGAGAATAAAAGTGAGTAAAAAGTGATCAGTAGAAAAACCTGACTTTCACTGAATAACAGACATTATGTTTCCTAATACACCTAGGGAAAAATTGGCTTCAAAGCCCTTTTCTAATTTAGCTTCTCTAGCAAACTTTAAACTGATTCCAGAGGAAAATGAAAATCAACTATAAGGCAGGCTTTCTTTGAATATTTCACAGAAAATAAACCAGAGGAGAGCCTGTGCATTGCCATTAGCCTGGAGCCCCCCAGCTTTGCACTGTTTCAAACCCCACATGCCGGGACAGGACTTGTCAATCACACAGGAAATGATGGAACCTCCTCATAAACAACTGCAAAACTAGGGAAGAAAACAGATACATTGTACTTCAGAAACTCTGTTAATGTTTGCAAGAGAAGAAGATATCACAAGATAAACATGGCAGCACATCCTGGCCTCCAAATGCAGCTCCCACCCGAATTCACAAATAAGAACACTCATGCTCATCCTGGGGCTTCTTTTTCCTGGATCGAGGACAGATCTTGAAGGCTACACTGACCCAAATTTCGAGTACACAATATTTCATTTTCAGGAAGGAAAAAAGATTAACATCTATCTACTGGTCCCAGAAACAACATGACTCCTTTTTACAAAAGGAGAAAGAAAATGAGGCTGTTTGAGGAAAACTGCTTCCCCAGGTCTGCTGGACATGTAACTGCTTTTACTGTCTTTGGAGATACTGGATGAATCATGAAAGTGTTTATTATCCGGACACCTGGCAACTCAAAAGAAAGCACCGTTTTCTCCTCCATCATTTGCTTTTGTCAGATACCATCAGCCCAAATGACTGCATCTTTGTTTACTGGAGAGTGGGAGCCAGCAGGCAGGGAAGGACAATGTTCTGACTGCAAGAGGTATCTTCTTCATTGAGATGTACTGTATATTGTGCAGGGTTACAGCAGTAAGCAATAGGAAAATATTTTAGGAGGCACTTGGGACTCCCGCAAATAACGACTAAAAGCCACTTCATTAAGGCCTATCCCAGCTTCCCAACCATTATCATCTCCTTTCTGGAGCAACGTGTAATGAACAGTAAGCTACGCGTTTATTAGTGACGCAGCAAATTGTGACCTAGATTTTGTACAGCATCAAAAAAATAAAATAAAAAGAAAGCCTAGAAGTACCTATTTAAATAACTAAGATTGATACTTCCCTCTCTCACTTCCAGAACTTTTAAAACAGCCTACTTTCTTCTCCTCTCCCGTTACCTAATAATGTTCAACAAGAATGTAAAGTAAAAATTAGTATTAGATTAAAATAGAAATAGAGACTCCAATTTCCATGGCTCCTTTTTATTGCTTTAGCATCTGCAATTTAAGATTTTATTTGCCTGCTGAAACATATGGGATTCTAGGAATTCAAATTAGTAAAATGACATACTTTTCATATTACGAGAAATTTTTATCTAAAATGTTTGAACCCAATTTAAATTTATTGTGACCTGTAACAAAATAAAAAGGTTTTGTATCTCACTATTTTGCAACCAGTTTTTGCTTTGCTCAAAAACTGTACTAAAAATTCTTTTCCATTTTTATGGTTATTTTTGCGTTTTCCTTCTCACATTTTTTAAGACAGAAAATAACAAACAGCTGAACCCTTTCTATAATGATTCAGAGATAGAAAAGACACACAATCATGACTGGGGTAAGAATTGCACAAATGAAGAACTTCAAAATTGGATTTATCCTCAAAGTTGCCATGTGAATCTAAGCCTCCTAATAAATGTAATTCATAGCACACATGCTTGAGACTTAGGGATCTTACAGTCATCTGCCCAAGTTGACTCATTTCACAGATGAGAAAATGAAAACAGAGTCACTAAGTGACCATTTCAAAGTCAACAGAGCTAAGCCAGCCCTAGATCCCAGATTTCCTATGTGTAAATCCAGCACTCCATTAGATCATAACCAATCTTTAATTTCCACAAATATCCTCTTAAAAGCTTATAATTTCATTTATTTTAGTGTAAAACAAAACAAAAAAAAATTCTACACAGCATGATTACCACTTAATGAGTTACCTCAACTTTCCGTCAATATAAACCAGTGTTCAAAAGTTGACATATTCTGCCTTTTGCCCCACTGATAAATGTAGACTAAACCATGAATGCCTGTGAGAAATCTTAAATGAAATTTGGGTTACTCTTAGCTTGTCTAACCTAGATACATCACTCTAAAAACACAATTTCCCTCTCTTATTCATAGTCAGGTCATAATCACAGGTTTGCTACAAACCATTTTCAAGTAGATTTATAAAATCTATCAAGCAAAATACAGGTATTCGGCAGTCAAAGCTTCCATAAGCAGTTTTTAAAGTAAGAATTTCAAAATGATTTTGAATTAGACCCATCAGATCAGAGAGAACTTGTATTCTCTAAACCTCTGGAATCACTGAAGAGCACTCAGTTTACCCGGAGCAGCAGCTTATTTTACTGTCATCAATGGTCCTTTGCAGACTCCCCCATTATCGGCGCTGCACAGTGCAGGTGGACAGGAACCAGAAGGCACGAGGTGGCGGCGCTGCTACGGCCGGCCGACAACAGGTAATCACGGAAGGCCTTCCCGGTAGCGCTGGAATCCCAGGTTTCACAGGACGAGTGTGCGCCTGTGAGTGTGTGTTTAGAGCCTCAGTTAGTAAATCCACATGTGGTTGCAAGGAATGTGAGTTGACAGGTCCAGCTGTAGTAAAGAGTAGGTGTAAGGAAGGAAAGATAAATGAAGACGTGACAACAGGTAACAAAGAACCCCTCTACACATGCCCAAAAGAGTAAAAGAAAAAAAAAAAAACAGGTCAGGGGAAAAAATATCCACTCAGAGGAATTCCTTTCTTGAAACTATGAAAGCAACAAATTACTTTCCTTATATTTCTTCTTATAAACTTAGTAATGGTATTAAAACTCAGTGTCAAATAACCACATTAAGGAGGAAAAAAGGCCAAGGTTTCAATACACATTTTTAACAAAAAAATAAATAAACAAATGCCAAGTAAGCAGAGGAAGAGATGTTCAACATAATTAATCAGGTAAATGCAAAACAAAGCCTTAATGAGATGCCACTACGTACCAACTAAAATGGCTAAATTTTAAAAGGCTTGAAAATGCTAAGTGGTTATAAGGATATGAAGCAACTGAGATTCTCATACAATGATGGTGGGAAATTTGAAAAATAACTGCAGTTTTTTATAACGCTAATAAGCACACACTTACCATACGACCCAGCAATTCCACTCCTAGATATACACCCAAGAGAAATTTAAACACACAGTTTGCACACAAAGATTTGAACAAGAATGCTCGTAGCAAGCCACCTTATTCATGATATCCCTAAACTCGAAAGAGCCCAAATGTCCATCAACTGGTCAGTGGATAAACAAACTGGTGTATCACACATGGGAATACTACTCAGTGATAAACAGGAAAGAATTACTAATGCAAACAACAAAATGAATTTCAAGAGCATTATACTATGGGAAACAAGCCAAACACGAAAAACTAAATGTATGGTCCCATTTACATGACATTTTAGAGAAAGGAAAACTACAGCAATAAAAAGCAGATTAGGCTGGTCCGAAGGTAGCGAGTGATCTCACTTGATTGTTCACAGTCATTTACAGACTGAACTCTCCTTGTTCTACTGCTTTCCCCCCTGCTCACTACTGCACTTGACTAGTCTAAAAAAAAAAGGAAAGAAAAGAAAGAAGGGAAGCAGATTAATGGTTGCCAGGGGTCAGGGTGTGGGGAGAAGGAATTGACTGCAAGGAGGCAGGGGAGAACACGCAGGGGTGGCTGAGGTGTTCTATATTGTGACCATAGTAGTAGGTACATGACGTGCATATTTGTGAGAATACACTGAACTGTACATTTAAAATCAGTAAATTTAATTGTATATACGTTTTATCTCACAAAAGAGATTTAGGAAAAAAAAAAAAAAAAAACTCAGTGCCACCCTCATTTAACCTGAAAATTCACTAACTTCATAAGACCTGAAATACCTTCCGTGGATGGTCCTCAACATCTCCAAATACTTAATAAGGATTATAGCAATCAATGATGGTTAAGTATCCAGAGACCATCAAAAAAGAAAAACCAACCACTAATAATACTGCTTATAGGGAAAATAAATTATCCCATTGTTCTACAACTTCCAATAACCTATGGCCTTATAAAAGATTTTCAGAAAGTGGCCTAAGACTATTTAGTCTTTGATAAACCTCTTCCATGTAAAAAGATAAACTTCCTAAAACTCTTGATAATCCATGGAGGGTAACATACAAAAAGAGAGACGATTTACCAAGAAATGTGTAGGAAAAAAAAAAAGTGTGGAAACTTGAAGAAATATAAGCCAGATTATAAATCAACTCTAAAAGTATTCTTAGAAACACTTTGATACACTAAGTGGGAAACACCTCTTAAGCATCCACAGGCTTTGTCCTTGAGTCTACTGGACATGCTTATCTACAATGTAAACAAAGACATAAGAAAAGTTTATCAAAGTTACAGGTGATTTAAGGTTGAAAATCACTAAAATGTTATACAATAGAATCATGATTCTAACTATGCTAAATTGGAACAGTGTATAGTATTAATATCAAATTTAGATCAAAAAATAATCAAACTGCATTCATTCAACAAATATTTCCTGAGAGGCTGCCATGTGTTGGTCACTACACTAGATGGAAAAAGACATTAAGATTAAGTAAAAAAGAGTCCTTGCCCCTACAAAGTGCAGTATCCAAAAAAATGTCAGTAATGCATTGCATGGTAGAAGTTATAAACAAATTTATAGGAAAAAGACACCTACAAGTTTATCACTTAACTTGGCATAAGTATCAATGAAATTATGGGCTAACCTATCAGAAGCATTGAGTTCAGATACTGCTCTGCTTTGAATTGGTCAGTCTGTTACTGGCCTCTGAGCAGAGGTTTTTCCAAGTTCTTGGTGTTCGTTGGGAAAAGAATTTCAGGACACACCACATAAACCAAGCAAGCGACTGCTTTTTATTGAAAGTGAAAATACACTGTCAGGGAGGAGAACGGGCAGACTCAGAAGAGAGAAGCTGCACTGAGAGGAAGTGCTTTGAGATCTTTTGAAGTCTAACTAATGCAGGGGAGGAATATTCAAGGCCAAGGGGTTGGCTTTTCCTAAGAATCTGGGTAGTAATTCCTAGAATTGGATTCCCTCTCATACTTTAAATGGTTGTTTCGGAACTGTTTCAGTGAGTGATTTCAAGGGCCAAGAAATTTCAAAACCATAATGTAAATGATATTGTAATTAGCAAAAGTTCACGTAAGGTGGCAGAGACAGCTGACAAGCCAGTCAAAGCTGATTCTTGCCTGCAATTAAAAGCCCCTCTGGTTAATTTCTGCTTAAGAACTGTTTATTTTAACACCTGCACCTAATCTTCAAGTCCCTGCAACCAGTTCTCAGCTGTGTTGCTCAGTCTCCTACTCTAAGAAACCCATACAGGGGTGAGGGTAAGGCTCCATCATGCTCTGGTTGTACTCATTACAAGCCTCCTTCTAAAGCCCAGCTTAAGGTGCCTACATCTTTTATAATGGTGCAAACCCTCCACTGCTAGATTCCTAGAACGATGTATGAGTCTGCAATGACTCTGCACCTCCTTTACAATCCAAGCTATGAGAATGGTGAGGACAAACAGATCTCAACAGACTTGGGCATGGGCAGATAGCAAGGGACCCAGCAATATTTAAATCAACAGGGAAGTGCCTGGGAGTCAGGATAGAAGGTGGGCTGGCATGCGGAAGAAGGAGCATCATTCTGAGCAGCAGAAGCTATAGAGAGGTAACGATAAGCGCATGGCTCACGATAAGTGCATTTCCTGCAACTGAACAATCTCAAACTTGAACGGACTGCCCCATGAGGTAGGAAGACCTGGCAGCAGCTACAAATTTAGTAATACTCTAATCTCAATCTTAATGGGTCATCACCATCACCTCCCCACCTGTATCTCAACACCAGCCTTTCAGCAAAATTGATCTTTCTCACACTCAGCTGTGACCACGGCCTCCTGCCCCCAACACCTACACCCCTCACCCCTTCAGTGCTTCCCATCACCTGCAGGACCAACGTTAAACACCTCTCAGGATGACAGACAAGGCCCCCTGTGGATAGAGCTGCATCTGCTAGCATCCCCCATATGCTGTGTCCCAGCTATTCAGGACCACTACAGGGCCCCTCCTCAGGCCAGGCTTTCTCTTGCCCTCACACCGTGCACACGCCATTCACTGTCTAAAATACTGCTTGTGTCTCCCAGAGTGAGTCTGGAGACTTCAGCCCATGCATCCCGAGCTCAGACGATCCTGTCTTGAGAAGCATCCCCTTGCTCTCACCAAGCTCTGATCCCTTTTTCCTCTGCATGCCTTGTTCATCTCCATGAAAAGATTTACCCCAGATGTAAAGGTTAGTTATAGTTGTGCCTCCCCACTAAACCATAAACCCCTGCCTGGTTATCTTAATCCCCAGGATTCAGCCCAGGAAGTGACACTTCATAGACATTTGTGAATGAGTTAGGGATTCCCAGATAGTACAGTAAGCCATGTTGCTTATGTCCTGTCTGATTGTATGCCCATCAGCAGAGTATCAACTTGGGCTACACAGCAGGAGCAGAGTAAGCCCCAGCAGATACCACTATCTCGAGGTTACAGAAGATATTAATACAAGGGGGGGAACTCATCTGAAGTTGGGATACAGCATAGAAACCAGAATGATGACCTAATGGACATCACTGGGCATTCTGAAATCAGCTGAGTTCCAATCCTGCCTCCATTGCACTATGTGACTTGAGTAACTAACTTAACCTCTCAAAGGCCGTTTCCTGGTCTGTAAAATGAAGATAGATAATTACAGCCCTTACCTCAGAGGATCACTGTGAGGATCCAATGACAGTGCATCATACAGAAGTCAGCAAAGGAACCAGCACACAGCGAGCACTCGCTAGGTGTGGGCTGACTTCAGCGGCAGCACTGATCAGGCAGAGCTGGGGTTAAGGCCTGGCCACTGTCACTAGTAACGCACCTTGGACAAGTCATGTCGGGCAATTCATTTTTTCATCAACAAATGGAAATAATACCTACTTTGGAGGAATATGTGTCAAAAAATATATGTAAAGATGCCAAGCACACGGGAGTCAATTTATAAAGGTTCCTTCTACCCCTTTTTTGGTAATGGGTCACTGATTTCCAAACAATCTGGAAAATTTCTTTTTCCTTCCCCAAAAGGCAGGCTTATTCAATTAGAGACATCTTCTTCAGGTTCATACTAAAAAGACAATAATCACCTCTCTGTAATGCTCTTCACATGCTACAAAGACACTTTGAAAAGAGGCCTTTTATGTATTACAATAATTAATTTATTTGGACTGCATTAGGACGGATCTCTATATTTCTCTGCATTTTACAAAAAAGAAAAAGTATGCTAAAAAGTTTCATTAAGTTCACTCAAATGTAGCCCGTCACTCTTGCTCATCAATTCTCTATGAACAATAACATTTAGCAAATCCACATACGGTCAATGAAATGTTATGTCCAAGACAAAAATTTCTGAAAAATGGCATGATGAGAAAACCTATAAATGCTTACTACAATGTCAGTGTCACAAAATTTGTTAAGCATAAATATACCTGGTTGCAAATTGAGAAAAAATACGCCTGGTTGCAAAGAATACATTTTTTAAAAAGAGTGCTACACATCTCATATGCTAATTTTTAACACTCCTAAAAACGGTACTCAGACACATAGCTTATTACACAAATACATGTTTTTAATGCTAGCACATTATTAACTAGATATGATCCAGTTAAAAATGTGGTCATTTTCCAGGATTTTAATGACTGTGAGTCAGTAGCTGGAAATCCTAACTCATTTAGAAAAGATTAATGAAATTACAAAGCAAATATACTTTATTAAGTTCCCAGCCCAAATGCCAGCAGCAGCTGGGAGAGACTGCTATTTAGATCCAGATATATGAATATAGACAGGAGTGACTTCACCATATTCTGTGGGACTATCATGCTACTCTGCAAAGAGAGAATAGAGGAGCCACCTTCCTTAAAAATTTCTGAACTCATACAACACCAGAGATTTTCTAAATCTAAAATACACTGAGAGATATTTACTTTTTGGCCAGCCCAGTTTTTCCAAAGTCACTGTACTTCTTTGTCCAGCAGAAACTGCTGCAAAAAACACATTTTGTAGTTACTCAAATTTTACATGCAAAATCTCTTATTAACTTACATTATGGAAAATAATTCTTTAAAGAAAAAACACAGGTGGTAAGGAACTCACAACAACCTAAGGCAGAAAACATCTATCTTATATGGAGGCTGATATGTTAAATTATTACTTTTAAATGACCATTAAATTAGTCACTGTGTTTGAAAAATACAAATAAAAATTACATAATGTTATTTATGTAACCCTAGGATATCAGGCCAAGAAATTGTATCAACAAATTTGTGTTTTGCTATGATTACAAACTGACAATTTTCCATCCTTCCAAAGCATCTCCAAATACCAAATGTGAAAGAGTTTTGATGAAATTCAAGTGTCCCTTTTCTTTCTTTAAAAAAAAATGGTCTCCATGATATAATCAACATGGGATCTGGGGACTCTTAAGTCTCATGTAAGTTATCTGAAAGACATGCACTTAGGCTCATCACCCATGAGAGCAGGGCTTTCCCACATGGTTTTTTCGGCTCCTTGAGACACCAATCACTGTCTCACAACCCCTGGGCTCAGGCTCTCTTGTCTAGGTTAGAAGTGCTAACTGGAGACCTCTTCAAGTGCTTTCTAGAGCAGGTGGCAACAATTTCAGGCCAAAGAATCTCTACTTTTGGACTTCCTTAAAAAAAGCTATTCATCTCATTATAATAAGCAAGTGTAGAGCAATGCCAATATCAACACTGGTATTTTCTGCTATCCTAAGAAAATTAAGCATAGTGTTAGTGAAATGTAATATAATCCCCTGAGCACTTTTTTTAAGGCTTAAACATAAATTTTGAGACACCATGTTTTATATTATCACATTTTTTAAATTTAAGTGGTAAGAGGCATATAATGTAAAATGTACCATCTTAACCTTATGCGAGTGTATCGTTCAGTAGCAGTAAGTACAGTCACGTTGTACAACCATCACCACCATCCATGTCCAGAACCCCTTTCATCAACCAAAACAACTCCCCATCCTTCCCGCCCCCTCCCCGGGAATGACTATTCTACTTTCTGTCACCCTCGACCACTCCTACTTCGCGTGAGTGGAATCACGCAGCATTTGTCCTTTTGTGCCTGGCTTAGCTCACTTAGCCTAATGTCCTCACGGTTCATCCACGGTGTATGTCTTGCGTGTCTACTGGGCACACACTTCTTGCTTCTTGTGTCAGGGGACATTTAGAGTGGAAACACAGAGCCAGGTGCTTGTCACCAGCAAAACCCTTGTGAATGGATGGGCTACATATGAATCGCCGTGTTTGCGAAACCGAGAGCCTGACTTTGCTGGGGCAGCAGCACAGCTGCTGCTCACGGCTCCCCCCACGGGTGCGTCCCAGAAACTCGCAACACGGGCCTTCTAGCAAGGGCGGGGCCTGAGCCAGGCCACACAGCACGTCTGTGAAATAAATCAGGGTAAGGTTTTACTCAGGACTGAAGTTTCCATACTTAAATGCCTGCTGTACGCTGTCGTTAGAACTACAGGGAAATTAATGTCAACATAAATGACTGGCCAAGAAAGATTTACAGTAAGAGCAAATTTTAAATTAATGCCTCCATTACATTGAAGGCAATTTTGCTATTTTAACGGTAATAATAAAGTGCATGATAAAAAAGGCAACTTGCTCCATAAAATATAGATAGCATTCATTATGGGTCCTTTGTAGCATTTTTGGTTGCTTTATGTAAGCCTTACTTCACCAAATTATGTGTTTCACAAACACAGTCTTTGAATTCTTTTATGTCCATCTCTCAAATCAAAGTCTCTCAAATCTGTTTTGCTCTCCACTCTCACATCAGTACCTACAACAAAGCAGGTATTGGGTAAAACACTGTAGTTGATCAACAAGTGGTGGAACAAGGCCATATTTGCAGCTTACTGGTTGAAGGTATACATTCTGCAGTCAACCCCAAATTGGAATCTCAGTTCTATTCAGGGTTGTTCTGAATATTAAATGACAATACATATAACCCCGATGACATGGTACCTGAGACAAGTAAATAATTACATTTCAACCACTAGTAGTAGTAATAATTTGAATCGATTCTATGTATATATCTTTAACTTTTCATGTTTTCTGACTTGCATATGATTGGGTAGTTTCGTAACTAAAGAGTGTTTCAGGTCAAGCCCTAAAGAGCAATGCTTGGTTGTATTTTTTTGTCCCCTTTCAGATATCCTACTTGGTTAGCAGGTTATCAGTAACCAGTGGTGGCTCCTTAGAATAGCACCAACATAACAGACTTCAGAGTTGAATAAAAGAAAAATTAGAAGACTGTCACTTAACCCATTCAACTGGGCATTAGACCCTTGGCCAGTGTCTCTCACTGGTCAAACCCAGCAAGGATCAAAGGGACAAGAGAACTCACTCTCGCTGACACTGTCATACTTTGGGCACTTGCTTTAAAAGCACCTATGAGACTTCCGCGTCCAATTAGGATGAGCAGCACATGAAAAGCCTTTGATCCCATGGTAACCCAGACAAAATAAAAACATACTTTTCGACAAGTCTAGCAAAGAACAATAAATGCAAGTAAGTCTTGATGGCCCTATGTCAACAAGAAACAAGGCCCCTTCCTTGTTGAGCTGAAAGCCAGAAGCTTCCGTATGACAGGACTGTGCCTAGTCTGGACGGGGAGCAACAAGCCAACAGACAGACTTGGCAGGAACAGGGACAGACAGACAAGCCTCAGGCAGCCACGTAAGCCAGCAGCACAGACTGAACTCTGGAAGAACAAACACCACAAAAGCAAATCACTGTTCCTAGTAAGTCTTCTCATTTACCCCCACACCTTTCCCCAACCCCCCAAATTTGGCAAAAGAGCAACAGAGGAGAGGTTAGAAGGCCGAGAGAAATCACACAGCCCACATATCCTCAACATGCTTCCATCTTCTATTCCAATGGGGAATCGAAAGATCTATAACTGTAGTCCAACTTTCTCGGCTGAAATACTGACAAATTT
This sequence comes from Lepilemur ruficaudatus, assembly GCA_963574885.1. NCBI lineage: Eukaryota > Metazoa > Chordata > Mammalia > Primates > Lepilemuridae > Lepilemur > Lepilemur ruficaudatus. The sequence goes on from CAUYRT010029811.1 coordinate 39,902, forward strand.
TTTAAAAAATAAAAGGCCAATTAGGTGAACTCAATCTAATTAAAAGTGCAACTCAGACCTTAACTAAATTCTGAGGAAACTGAACGTGCAGCCCCTCCCCCAATCTCCATTAAGAAGAAAGAGCTTGTAAGCTCAAAAAATCAAAAGTGAACAAAATATTCTTTCTCACTCTCTCTATGTATTTGCCTCTACTATTTTCATCCACAACACTTGTAACACGATTTAAAAAATTATAAAACCTACAAACAGGAAAATATGATCCATAATTAAGAGTGAACACAGTCTAAAGAACAGAGTCACAGATGACTCAGTTAATGAGATAAGCAGTTAAAGACTTTAAAACAACTACCATAAATATGTTAAAGAATATTTATAAAAATGAGAATCTAATGGGAGAAGAGAGAACATTTTAGGATAGAAATGGAAATTCTAAAATAGAACTAAATAAAATCTAAGACTAAACATACAATATCTGAAATCAAAAATTCATTGAACAGGTCTGCTAACTGGATCCTGTAGAAGAAAAAAATTAGTAAACTTAAATCTTCCAAATTAAAAAGAGTAAAACAACAGGCAAACAAAGCAAGTACCAGTGACTTACAAAATAATACAATAAATGTATGAGTAATTAGAGAAGAGAAAACAATGAGATTAAAAATATTCGAAGAAGTCAAGTAGAGTGGCACCAGTCTGTAATCCTAGCACTCTGGGAGGCCAAGGTGGAAGGACTGCTTGAGCCCAGTAGTTTGAGATCAGCCTGAGCAACACAGCGAGACCCCATCTCTACAAAAACCAGAAAACTTAGTGGGGCATGGTGGTGTATGCTTGTGAACCCAGCTACTCTGGAGGTAGAGGCAGGAGGACTGTTTGAGCCCAGTACTTTGTGGTTGCTGTGAGCTATGACAATGCTACTACACTCCAGCCTGGGCAACAGAGGGAGACCCTGTCTCAAAACCACAACAAAAATTGAAGAAATGTGGATAAAATGTACCAAATGTGAAAGAAATCAACCCACCAACCAAGAAGCTCAATAAACCTTAAGCAGATAAATATAAAGAAAAACTTATCTAAACATATTATTGTTTAATTGCTGAAAACAAAACAAAAACATTGTTAAAAAGCAAGAGAAAAAAGATGTTACACACAGGGGAACAAAGATAATAATGACAGCCAACTTCATATTAAAGAAAAGAGAAATCAGAATGGAACAACATATTTAAAGTGCTTAAAGGAAAAAAGAAAGCTGGCAGACCAGAATACTATACTTGGCAAAATTATTCTTCAAAAATGAAAGCAAATTAAAGACATTTTCAGGTAAATGAAAGCTAAGGAAGTTCACCACTAGTGGACCCACGATACAACAGAGGATAGAGGAAGTTCTTCAGGCTTAACGGAAATAATAACAAACAGAAAAATTCAGATCTACAGGAAGGAATAAAGAGCTTAGAAATGGTAAATTTGTGGATATACACAAAAAAGTATTTTTATATGTATGTTTAAAAAAACTGGCTGTAAAACAAAAAACAGTAATATATTAGGAAGTATATAACATGCATATGTACAAGTAAAATCTATAATAGCACACAAGATAGGACGAGGGTAAATGAAAATAAACAGTTGTTAAGAGTCTTACACTGAATATGAACTGGTACAATATTAGTTCAACATAGATGGTGATTCTGTATCTCTATCTATCTATTGTAACCCCTAGAGCAACCGGTAAAAAATAAAACCAAACATTGGCTAAAAAGCCAAACAGACAAAATAAAATACTAAAAATTACTTGATTAATCCAAAATAAGGCAAGAAAGAGCAACAGACTGGTTAGACAAATAGAACACAAATAATATGACAATAGATTCAAAATCAGCCATATCAATCATATCAACATAAAAAGAAACCACCAAAGCAATAAAATCAACCATATCAATATATAATAATATCAATGTGAATTACATTAAATGTAAATGGACTAAACTCCTCGATCAAAAGGGAGTGTTTTTTAAAGATGATAAAAAAAGCAACTGGAGGAAAAAAAACTGATAAAAATATAAATATTTGAATATATTTGGTTCAGCATTCAACAATATAAGAATTAACTAGTGTACACATTCTTTTCTTCACATTCTATAGCCCTATGAAATGGAAATAGAAGCCTAACATTTTTGTTTTTGAGAATACAATAACCCAATACATTTAAAGAGCTTAGCACAGTACATTCTGAAATATACAGCAATCCTTAACGACAAAGCACCCCTCCTTTTTAAATAATTTTTAGTAATAGTATTTGTTTTTCTCCAGTCCTAGGGAACCCCAGGACATTATTAGTGGTCTGGGCTCTTGTATTCAGGTATGTCTCAGCTTTTGGTTCTAGCAGAGTATTAAATACCACACTAGCATCTTTCAAATCAAGTATCAAAAATCAAATTGTTTATTGATTTCCAAGATACCAAGGCTTATGTGTATCTTTCTTCACAATTCATTCTTTAGAGACTTTGGAAATCTCTTTAAAGAGAATTATGATGTGATATTACTCAGCGTTTTTTAAATAAAGCCATCCTTTCATCTTCATGTTCCTGAGCCTATACAGAACAGAAACTGCATCCTCCCTTCCCCAATTCCTCCACCCCCGGTGATACCAAGGTTCAGGCCAAAAGCAAAGCTAAGCTCTCAACCTCATCAATAGTAAACAGCACCTGAGACTCAACCCCTAGACACACATAAGTCCAACATGGAGCCCTGAAATCTTTATTTCAAATATGTGTCTCCAGTGGCTCTTACGAAAAACTTGTTTGCATCTTAACTCTGCCTTCAGATTTTCACAAAGATGCACACAAACGCTCAGCCCTGCTACTCACTGGCTATATAATCTTGTGCAAGTCAATTAATCTCCCTCAACCAGTCAGTCATCTATAAAATGCAGACACAGCTACCTTGCAGGATTCAATGAAGCAGCATAATGCCTTAAACCTAGTAGATGCTCAAATCTTTAGGCATGAAAGAAAAACTACGCATGGAAGGTGATGCAACCACTCATGCAAATAATCTGCAGGCTCAGACTTACAGGATGAAGTCCAAACTCCCCTACCTACCACACTAGGTTCCTCTGTCCCTTACATCTTTCCCCAAATCAAACATTTCACTTGACACCACAAAAGCAAACAGCTGAAGTTCTCCAGACTTGCTGTGCTGTTCCACGCCTCAGTCTTTGGCTAGGGCTATCCCACCCGCCCATCATTTCCCATCTGAATTTCTCCCCCGACTCTCTGCCCCCAGCCTGTTCACCTAGCTAACACCTGCCTTTCCTTCGAAGGTAGGGAGATCTAATTCAGCTCAGATCGGACCTTCAGGAAAGCCTTCCTGGACACATTCCCTCTCATTTACGCTGAGCCCATTCTGCTCACTGCACCCCTGGTAACGTGGACTCAGCTTTCTCCCCGGTGCATCGTGAGCACAAAACTCGATGGGCGTCTGCCTGGAGCACTTCCCTGCATGAGGCAGCACCTCAGGGAAAACTTCCTGAACCCGTGAGTCAGGTAGCTTGTCAGTCTGGGACATGACACAAGATCCTCCTTCAGGCTCTCGCCTGGCCAAGAATTTGACCTACAACCAAAAGAGTTCAAGCAGCACCAGGAAAGGCCCAAGCTGGGGAGAAACTGAGCTCCCCACACCCACCATCGGGCCAGGCAGTGGCCACGCTCCAGCCAACTAGCTGGGCCACCTTGGGGCCCCACTCGGCCTCCAGATGACTGCAGCCCCAGCCACGGCGTGACCGCACGCTCATGAGAAACTCCGAGCCAGAACTTTCCCGCCAAGACACTCCAAACACCCGCGGCACGCAAAGACAGGCAATCTTTACCACTTCAGCCGTTGAGTTTTGGGGTCATTCATTACACAATGGATAATACAAAGTTTAGTTCACCTCCTGGCTTTCTCTTTGCTCAGTTTAATCATTATCTAAAAGTGTCTATTTCACAGATTTAAAAAAATCATCACGGCGGCATAGAGAATACCCGTTCTAGTTTATTCTGGCCACACTCACCAAAGAGACATCAGATCCCTCAGATGCTAAAACTGATTAAAAGAAACCCTAGTTAGTTTTCACACATAATACCTGTGTGAGGTATTATGATTAAATGGGTCAACTATATAATTAAACCATAAAAATAGAATGAGTTGAGTGATATAAAAAGAAATAGTTCAATATTCTAGAAGTTAAATTTGTTTCCAAATAGGACTTCTTTTAATTATAGAATACATGTTTAAGTAGATTTCACGGAAATCCTTGTTAACTTTTCAAAAACATGTTTTAGTTCACTGACAGCATTTTTTACTTGAGGACCTAAGACTAAATTTAGAAATTATCTTCACTATATTCCTCCAAATTTAATCACTTTAATAAGTATCTGTATCAATTTTTGTCGAAATAAAAAAAGTTACAAGAAAGTAAATGCATTTTAAAACAAAACCACCCAAGCTGTCTGAAAATAAAGAACCCATAAACTAAAAACATAAAAATTCCTAAGAAAAGGAAGTTACTCTGTAAAACCACTTTTTAAATCTAAGGAAATAAGTACATTTTCATAACCTAAAATCTTGATATTAATAAAAATTTCATACAACCACTACATTTAAAAACATTTTATTACAGCAGATTATACCACAAAACATTTTCTTTTAAAATGAAAAATGAAGTCACAAGTATGCTTCCAAGTGTCTAATTAATGTTTAATAAATGATACCCCCCAAAGTAAATCATAACACTGCTGTTATTTTAAATATGAAAATCTACACAGACTAAAGACAAATGTGAAATGATTAGGGAAAACATACATATACACAGCTTATTAAAAAGAATTATTATATTAAAAATTAGGGACTTTACATTCCACCAGTTAAAAAGATAAATAAAAATTAGGGACTGCACTGAATATTCTTTATATAACAGCCTGGCTCAGTAGTCCACATTGGAGTGCAGTGGGGGGATCATACCTCACTGTAACCTCAAATTCCTGGGCTCAAGCGATCCTCCTTCCTCAGCCTCCCAAGTAGCTGGGGATTACATGTGTGTGCCACCCCCCGGCTAAGTTTTCTATTTTTTGTTTTAAAGACGTGAGTCTCACTATGTTGCCCAGGCTGGTCTCGAGCTTCTGGGCTCAAGCAAACCTCACACACCTCGGCCTTCCAAAGTGCTGGTATTACACCCAGGCCATGATTCTTGATTAGAAGGTTAAAGCTGGTGACATTACAGGTTGTCTTCTCTAGGAGAACTTCTACAACCCTTTCTGCCCCTTTGCCATGTCTTCCCTGCAAGGCATTATAACCCTCCCTCCTGCCCAGAAGCCCACAAAGTTTCCTGTGCCTCCGCACTCAGATCTAGCACTGGGCACCTCTCTAATGAGAATTTCACAGAGAGGCTCAACATCCAGGGAACTTGTGAAAATTTCCAGGCCCTCCAAAGACCTACTGAATCAGAAACTGAGGCCAACTGGCAATTTGTATAGGAACAGTTCTCCAGCTCACTCTCATGTGCTAGTCTGCAAAGCACGGACCCTGATCACAGGTTCCTAAAGTTACCTGAACATCAGCATCACCCAGGGAGCATCCTGCCAATCCCCACTCAGGAGAGAGGCCCAAGAAGGTCTTGATCCTAAGTGTTCTTAGCAGGTCAACAGTCTGGACCACTGGAGAGGGTAATCTGCAGGGGCCTTTCAAGGAAGAACTGGTATCTGTTATGCCAATTTAGCCCTGACAGTTCCAGTTTCACTTGAGGCTTTTCCAAGTCAGAAAGCGGAAGGCAAAACATAGCTCTTCGCAAGCAGATGCCAGGACACCAGTGCACAGTCAAGCCCACTCCCCGGAGGCCCGTGTTCCTGGCACATTCACAGCACCCTAACAGACACCCCCGCACGGAAGGCCAACCACTGCAGCCTCCTGCACTCCGTGCACAAGCATTTATCAGTTTATTTCAGTGTTAAAGAGAGAAGTGACCTTATTTTCCAACACTGTGCCTCTGAGAGTCCCCTGAATAGACTCTGTTAAGTCTACTGCAGAGCAGGCTCAGAGTTCCTAAGGCAGGATAAAATAAACCCAAAATGAGAAGTAAAAAGATGGTGCTAGAAATAGTAAGAGAAACTGTAGGTTATGGGTGAGGCTGATATGTGTCGGATAAAAAAATCGGGAGCTCGGCACACAGGACAAAAAGATGAATGTGCAGCCCCTTGGAGCCCCTTCCACGCCCAGCAACAACAGCGGGCCCACTCAGCACGGCAGCGCATTCCAGCGTGGGCCACCTCCGACTGCACGTGAAGACGAAGCCGGCCTCCCACCTCTGCACGGGCACAGCTCACCAATCCCTCCAGCCCACCAAGGCCTCCCGCATACATACACAACTACTTACGGAGCCCCAGCGTGTGCTCGGCTGGGACTGCTGCCAGGGCCAGGACAGCACCGCACCCACTCCGCCTTCATATTCTCATGCTGGAGTTGACATTTCTTGCTATAATATCCCACCTTTGAGCCACCTGGGGGAAAGAATCTATAACATCAGGCATCTGCCACCTGGGCCAGGACTGAGAGAAATCTTTGCTGCTAAGTAAAGCCCAGCCAGCCGTAGGCCCAGAGACAGCACGATTCCAAACACGGCCTTCCAGGAAGGGGAGGTCCTCTAGGAAAACGCATCTGGGGGTCTTCTACAGACCCTCCCAAGCCTGGGGGGAAGGTGGGGTGGATGGAAGGGACAGCCAGGGTAAAGGGTAAAGTAGTCAAGGTCTCTGAGAGCCTCGGGCAGGGAGGCTCCAGGTGGGAATGTACGTTCCACTAGCCAAGCTCAGCCGGGATGGGACCCCAGACCCCAGGAAATGGAAGACCAGACGGGGAAGACAGCGGAGCCAAGGCCCTGGGGCTCTTCCACCACCCAGACGATCTAAAGAATCCATCTCACCTCTTTGCACCAGCGACCCCATTACTACAGTGGAACCATACCAGTAGCAACTCTGAAGGGTTGTTCTGAGAAAGGGGACAACCTCAAACGTCCCCCAGTGTCCTGCACGGGCCCGGGAGGGAAAGGTCTGTCTACCACCACACTCTGTGACCACCCAAATGTGCACAGGTGTGCCAAGTCTGTGGCCCAGATCCAACGCCAAATGCCCCTTTGAGGTTTTCTACTCAAAAAGGATCACTCTGGCCGGGTGCGGTGGCTCACGCCTGTAATCCTAGCACTCTGGGAGGCCGAGGCGGGCGGATGGCTCAAGGTCAGGAGTTCGAAACCACCCTGAACAAGAGCGAGACCCCGTCTCTATTATAAATAGAAAGAAATTAATTGGCCAACTAAAAGTATATATAAAAAAATTAGCCGGGCATAGGGGCACATGCCTGTAGTCCCAGCTACTTGGGAGGCTGAGGCAGAAGGATTGCTTGAGCCCAGAAGTTTGAGGTTGCTGTGAGCTAGGCTGACGCCACGGCACTCACTCTAGCTTGGGCAACAGAATGAGACTCTGTCTCGAAAAAAAAAAAAAAAAAAAGAAAGAAAAAAAACTGTTTTATAGTTAAATTTATTGTGACATAGAATTAGGTTATCTTCAAAGGGTAAAGATAAGCCAAATAGTCTTACATATTACAAGTAGTCTTGTTATATTCTTATAACAAGAATATAAAATAAATTATGCATATGAAATAATAATGTAAAGGCAATGAAAAGAGAGCTTTAAATGACACAGGTAAAATTTTATCTAATGATATAAGTAGGAGTAATTATTTCCAGCCTCCAAGTCTGAAAAATGTCCAAGGGGGTGGTACTATTCAGAAGAAGTCTTAGGAAAAAGTCATTAATACATGGGATACATGCAGTGTGGACTGCTTGAATTATTTTCTTGTCCCTAATGTGCTTGTGTTCTGGGGAGAACTTAAAGAACTTAAAGCAGGGATCTGCTATCTCAGACAGCCTTTCACTCTCACTTTGCTGCTTACTGGTCAAGGGGTGGGGAATCAGGTGTGCCACATCCCCTCCTCAGGCAGACCCAGCCAGTCACATCAGAAAAATACTTTCTATGAAAGCCTGAAACTCAGGACACACCCCTCATAACTACAGAAGTTTTGTATCCTCCAAATTTATTTCCTCTGTCTCCTAGGAATTTCCCACACTGTCAGAGCCAAAACCGTATTCTTATCTTACTCCTCGTGCTCTCAATTGCACATACTCAGGTATAAATTTTCAAATTCTCTGAATATGAATATAAAAATCAAACTTGGCTTTAAAAACGTCTTCACATATTATAGCCCAATCAGCAGGCAACTATTTCATAAAAATGTCCTTAACCCAGTACTGAGGCAGCAAGCTCTGACCCTACTCCATTGCAATCTTAAGACTAATATCTCCTCTTTTCCTAAATACTCACTCTCTCCTTGTGATGGGGAGGCACATATTAAATTTGAGGAGTATAGCAGGTCTCTCATTTACACATGCTTAACTAGGATTTTCCCAAGTCCTTTGTTTTAAGAACATGAATATCTTTCTCAGTGGGTATAGCTGTCTTCCTCAATATAATTAATGTATATATACACATATAATTACTATCCTTTGTCCCTTCTGTCGCCTCTGCACAAGTTCGCTGTGTCTAACCTAATTTTGACTGTCAATCCCTCCCCCTCAACCTTGTTGCTATGTGGTTGGAATTAACTGTACTGCTTTCACAGACTACTTTCAGCTAATTTGTTGTGTGTTTGTCGAGATATAGTCTTTATAGGCACCTCAAATTAAAGGCTTGTATAAGTACAAAATCTCAAAGAAAACTTCTACATCTCAGTTCTTCCATGCTAATTCACATAATACCACTCCATAACCCACTGGAGCTCGTAAGATCATTAAACTCTCCATCCTGATGTCAATTTTCACTCCTCCTTTTTATCTAGATCTTCACTTACCATGATCTTGTGTGATAGAAAAATCTACATTATTTTGAGCTAAAGAAATAGGAGTTTACATAATACACATTCCCAAAGATATTTGCCAGTTCCTACGTTCTAAGGCATTAAACGTTCTTCTAACTGGCAATATTCTTCTCCCATCCATTACTTACTACGTATGTCATTTTCACCACAATCTTCTGTTTCTTTCCTAACTTTTGCTGTAGAATCATCACCTTCAAACATAGTATATAGTTAGAATTTTCTAGCTATAAACCACACAGAACCTCAAGTCACCTACTTCCTTCCCCAAAGGGATCAATTCAAAATCATATTCAGTTACTTCATCCAGTTCTAATCCATTTGGGAAAGAACCAGTACTTCTCCTTGGAGAAAGATGATGTTTCTCATGTTCTAGTGGCCCGAAAATTAAGCAGCCAGATTATCTGACTCAACATCTACCCAATATATGATGATATAGCAAATATAGGATAATGACAATAAAAATTTCCAGACAAGATCATAGATTTGGGGGCCTCTTCTCATGACAGGGGGCCCATTCATCATCTGTGATGCATGTATGCTGTTCTTTTTTTTTTTTATTGGGGGAAAACTACAAAGCATTTACAGTATAATGTTTACAGTCACAATTTATAGTGAGCTGATCTACCAAAATATATTACCACTCAAGTTGACCCCTCTTGTTACATTCAAAAATCTACTGTGTCAAAGTAGTCCATAGAGTACATACATAGTGCTCCAACTGTATCTACGTACAACCAACACTCCATTTTAAGTGTACAGTTAAATGATTCGAAGTGAATTTACCGAGGTGTACAGTAAATCACATGAATCAGTTTTTAAGAGAATTTATTTAATTGTAAATTTAAGTAACTTAATTTTTAATAATTGTTATGTTTAACAACTTGCTTACAAAATTTCTGACCATTTAATAGTCAGGTCTCTGAGCCAGTGAACCAACTCTGGTCCACTACTGACAGGTCCCCTATCTGCTTTGTCAAGACAGCTTCTAGCAAGTTCCTAATCAGACTCTCAACTAAGTTCCATGTTTCCTTTTGGGACAGCTTGGGAGAGCTAAGTTCAGGCTCATCCTCTGCTATTCACAAGCTGATGCAAAGGAACCAGTGATACAGTATCCTCCCAACTACTAAGAAGGAAGTGGGCAGAAGCTCCTCTGCTAATGGCATTAACCTTGACCCACATAACCCACTTCCCCCCTGGTGGAATCTGTCAAATAGGCAGAATGTCAAATTCCCCTAGACTCTTAAAAAAATTCACTCCGTCGCCAATTCACAGAGGCCAATTTCACCAAAGGAGAAATTTACCAGATTTATTTTTATGTTGTTTTTAGTTGACTGGTTTTCCTAATAGCATTTTATGAAAAAATGTTAAGTTTGGACTCCTGCAACAGCTGGAGGAAAGGGACTGAAAAAGAGGGTGTTGTGTTAAAAGTTTGTCTAGGAGCTCACGTTGATATGACCTTACTGTCATTCTTGTTGTGGAGTGCCTTCATTCTCTAGAGTTTCAGCCACTTTCTTCTCCACTTTGCAGGTTTCACAGCCCAACCTGTCTCTTAGGACTACTTTGTAGTCATAGGAGAGGAAGCTATTGCTCCAGGTCTTCCATTGGATGCTCTTAATTCTAAAGGTTTTGTTTTGTTTTGTTAAATAAAACAAATCAAAATAGAGAGTGGCTGGCAAAAATAACAAGCCCAAGGGAGCTCTAGAGGCTGACATCAGCAAAAAACATGCTCACAGCACTAGTCTCTGTTGATAGAGCGGTCTCATAGTCTTTTTAATCACCTAAGTGTTTTAAAATGTTGAGCTCAAGTATCTGAGCTGGCAGGTGTTGAGAAACTGCGGAAGGTGTAAGTAGGGGAATGACAAGGTTGGATCTGCTTTAGACACTGAACTATAATAGCAATATATGTGATGGACCAAAAAAGCCAATTTGTAAGCAAGGAATTCAGTTAGGGGTTTATTAGAACCCAGGTGAAAGATGACAGCCTGAACTCCAGTAATGGAAATGATGGGATCAGGAGTCATTTTCCTGGTTACCCTAACTTAATGGTCTCCCCTCTTAGTCTCTTATCACTGTACCCTATTGGTGGAAATTTGTAAATTTATATTTGTATGTTTACTTATCATCAGCTCTCTCACTAGACTGTAAGTGCCACGAGGGCAAAGGTCATGCCTGCTTTATCTCCCAAAGTATTCTCATCACACAGCATGGTGTCCGGCACGGACCAGGGGCTCCACAAACATCTAGGAAGAAAGAACGGGATTGAGAAGAAATGAAGGATTTCCATCAGTGGGGGTAGCTTATCTCTGTTTTATAGTAAGGGAAAGATGCTCATGGAGAAGGAGGTGTGGAAAGACAGAAGACACAATAAGAGATGGTGCAGATTTCGGGAGCAAAGAGGATGAAAACCAAGAGCAGCGGAGCTAGTTTCATCTAAGAGAAGGGCTCCTCTTCTGTCATGGAAGGAAGGGAAGAACGGATGTGTATAGAGGCTGATTTGATGTATAGGTTATAAAATTAATGGTCTCTGATTTCTGGAGAAGTGGTAGGCACAGTTATCAGCTGAGAGAGAGAGAGACAGAGATAGAGGAAGAGGAGGAGGAAGAAGGAGGAGGAGGAGGAAAGGAGGAAGAGGAATTAAGAATTAATAGGGAAGTGAGAATTTAACAAAATTACTCCAAGGAACAAAATAAGTTGGTGACTCAAAACGCCTAAAAAGATTTCTGAGAAGGGGACCAGTTGAGGAAGAGTATGACGACGAAATGAGCGTATCTCCAAACCTCACAGGTGAGGGACAGGGAAGTGGAACAGAGAGACGGGAGGGTTGACGATGGTGGGGATTCGCAGGAAGCTGTCTCTCTTCCAGTTAATCACGTGTCTTACTGCGGCAAAGGGAAAGATTTCAGGACTCCTGGGATGGGTTTAGATGAATCATTCATCTCTCCAGCTGTTAAGAGTTTTGAATGCGTTAGAGAGGACACAGACATCAAAAACAGGCCCTCAGCAATCTGCTTCTCTGGAGAAGGTCTCCCCGAGGGCCTGGAGCTCCCCTTCTCCCTCTGTGTTCTCTAAGGTAACTCTGCCCTTCGCCATAACTTCCTCTAGCAGGAAGGCATCTTCTGTCTTAGAAATCTTATTGATAGCCAAACATTTTTAGCACTTAGATGACTGCCTTCTATATGAGAAAGTCCATGAATTAAGGCTTTGGTAGACTTGGATTTGACTCCTGGCTCTGGCACGTAAGTAGGAGCTTTTGTGATCTTGAATAAATTAGCTAACCTTTTCAAGCCTGCATTGTTCAAAATAAAATGGAGGAAATCACTGGAATGGTAGAGGGATTAAATAAGATAGATAATGTACATAAATCATCCAGCAAAATGCACAGCACAAAGTAGACACTCAATAAAATTTTTTTGTAACTTCCCTTTTTCTTTCCCTCTTCTCTTACATTTTCATAACCAGTTTTTTATAATAGATTGAAAGACTCCTCAGGGCACGAATGGCATCTTAGTCATTAAAAAAACTTTCATTTTGTCTTTATTAAAGTAATACATGCACTTGTTAGCTAAAAATTTCAAATAATACAAAAAGCAACTTCCTCATTCCTCCCCATCCTGGTCTCATTTGCCAGGAAGAATCATATTTAATTCTCAACAGTTTTGGATTTTAATTATTCTGGTGTCATCTCAGTTTGGCTAAAAGTATGCGTATACTGTTATTTCCTGATTTATAAATTTTAAAGATTATTTGTGTTCTTATTTTGACAGAAAAAGATTTAGCTTACTTAAATTACCATACCATCTCTGCTTTCCAAATAATTGTCTCTTTTTAATTCCAGTATTGGTTAACTTTATAATTTTAAATAATAAATATTTTACTTTTTTTTTGCTATCCATTATGTTACATTTTGCTATCCATTATATCTCTTGATTCTCTACACTGTAAGATTGGGACATTATCACACCTACTCTTTTCCCACATTTTTTACTTTTTAACTTCTTTTTTGTTTGTTTTTCCTTTACCCTTTCTTTTTTTGCCTTTTATTTTTTTTAAGTTGGATTTTATATAGTAGAAGTGCACACCACTTTGGATAGCTATGGCTCCATACTGCTGGGAGCCCTCCTCCTAAGATATCATCTTCTTACACTCCACCGAACAGAAAACCATCCCTTCTACTGGTATGAACTTCTGCTCATGAGACACTTGCTGCAGCAGGAGCACAGGAAGCACGCGGTGGACACGTGCCAGCTGAAAGTTGTAGGTCACCCACTGGACTTCTGGATCAATGGCATTGTGGCATCCTGGACATACCACAGCGTGATTCTTCACCTAGCAGGGCTTGCAGATGGGTTTGTCATTGACCATCATGTGTATTTCCCCAGGTAGGATGTTGTCACAGTCAAAGCAGCAGAAGTGTTTCAGGTGCCAATTCTGGTTCTCTGCCTGGGTGTACTCATTGCTGAGTATCAGCTCATCACAGCCAGCACATCGGGGCTTCTCATTGTCACGGTAATGTCTGCCACAGTACAGCTTCTCATCCTTCCAGAAATAAATCATGTCGACCAGGAGTTCATAGCAGGTGCTGCAGACGAAACAAGCTGGGTACCACAGTTTATCGCAGCCAGCCCTTTCAGCAGAGATGGATGGGTTGCCTTCCTTCATACTCATTTTGCAGCAATAGCAGGAATATTGAGTTTTTTTGTGCTCAGCCGATTTGTCCTCCAGGGTCCCCCACCTCTGCCGAGGTGCTTCATCTCCGCCAGGGAGGTACATTTGATTGGGCCTTGAGCATCCATCTTACAGGGAAGTTTGACGTCTCCTGCTCCTACGGCATCATTCTTATATTTCTTCACAAACTGCTCCATTTCCTTCACGTCTTTGGGAGACAACTCGTGGCACAATGAGGGGTCCTGGTAGTGTGCAGGGAGCTGCTTTGCCAGCTGCTTCTTCCGGTACTGAGCCCCCTCCGAGCCTGCCACCGGCTGCTTTTCCTTTGGCAGCATCTGCATGTCCTGCCGGGCCAGGGCCTGATTCTGGACAGGAAGAGCCCATTCATAGGTGACTGTATTGACGGAGACGTTCTTCTTGACAGCAACTGGATTGGTCAATATCATACCATTGCATTTATACATGGGGATGCAGTCTGATTTTAGTGTTGCAATCGGGGTGATATACTTGGTATCTTCAAAAAGTTTCCCCACTTTTCGATCCTCTTCATTGCTCAAGAGGACATCATGTTCTTCTTGGCCGCACGTGCAGTTACAACATATTTTTCTCCAGAAGTGCAGTTCGAATCCCTCACGTTTTTCTCTGCATGTTAAACAGGGGGCTCCAAATCCTTGCTCACGACCTAAGTCCATCCGGCGGCTTCGAACTTCTGCTGCCTGGTCCGCCACAGCTTTTTAACTTCTGTCACCTATACTTTACTTTTATGTGGTTGAAGTTGATAACATTTGCTTTCTGGTAAAGTGCCATTCTTATCAAGGCTATATACTATGAATGCGACATCAGTGTTAATGTTAAACCTTGATCGCCTGACTGAGTGGTGTTTCTCAGGTCTGTACGGTAAAGTTCCTGTTTTACCCCTTTTTCATACCGTACTCTCTGGAAATAAGTCATTATGTGTACCCCACGCTTAGATGGGGAGCTATGCTCCACCTCCTTGAGGACATCGTATCTACATAAATTACTTGAAATTCTGCTGCATGGGAGATTTTTCTCTTTTCCTTCACTTAGTTATTCAATTATTTATTTATAGCAGTATAGACTCATGAATATTTATTTTATACTTTGGGTTGTAATCAAATACTACTTTCTTTATTCTGTTGCTGGAATTATTCCAGCTTTCACTGTTGGGGTTCTTTCAATTGGCTCCTTTGGCCTTTTGACTTACCTCCAACATTATGGGTTTATCTATTTATTTATGAGCATTTTCCTATCTTCTGACACTATAAGATACTCCAGGCTCATCTTGTGTATTTCCTACCTCAGTCCTAGAATCAGACATTTCTCCAAGAAGACCTGTCTCCTTTTACTGGAAAATGGTACTAGAAACCAAGATCTGAGCACTAGGTGTGTTTGTTGCTAATGGAGCATTGTTGCTTCTAGGCCCTCTTAGCTGACAAAGCAAAAAGTATATGTGTATATACATATGTGTATATATATATATATGATTCTATATGTAACATCTGTATCTATATTAAGCTAAACATGAATTCATACTGATGTCTAATCTTTTACCACATGGATCATTCTAGCTGTCTCCCTTGCTCATCTATGAACTCCCACTCTAACAGTGAGAACCCTGGCTCACAGCATTCTCCATCCCTTTACTTGATTGTTCAATTCCAGAATGCATGTATCATGGTATCAAAATTGTTAACTGGTACCCTCATGGGAAATAACTTTATCAACTAGAGTTTGGTGCTTGTATATAGTTTCTTTTACTTTAGTCTTGAGAGTCTGTATACTTCCAATATAACTTAGGTCAGCATCTTTCTTCCCTGACTTCTTTTCAGTGAGGTTGTTTTATACATTTCCAATACTGTTAGATTGTTTTGTCACATTCTGTATTCATTCTGGGATCTCTCAGTTCCATAGTTATTTTTAAGATTTCCTTGACTCTCCTTTTACAAAACTTCTACTGACTTTTACTCCCTGCTATCCAATTTTATTTTCCAAGAGTTCTTTTTGGTCTCTGAATTTATTATATACCATCTTATTCTTTTTTCAGAATGCTAGTTAGCTATTAGCGAGCTATCAGTATAAAAATCCTTTCTCTGGGGATAGTAATGAGAATTTTTTTGGATTTTTTTTTTCTCTCTGTGGAGCCTGTTTTCTCCAAGTTTTTCATTTGGTTTATTCTCACCTGTGTGGTCCATATTAGAAGTTTTCCTCAGACTTCAGATAACCATAGCTTGACCTCTGGTGACTCAAGGTGGAGGAATCTGATCTCTGATTGGAATCTCTGAGGGCATTAGTGGGTGTCCTTAAGGCTGAGTTTCCCTGTAGGGCAATTTGGCTGGGCTGCTTTTAGGGGAACTTCTAATTTCATGTTACGTCTGCCACTTAGCCTGATGCCCTGGAGAAGCATCTTCCAATCTTATGCCTGATGTGTGAGGCCTGTCTGCTAGCAATCTGGTAGCTGAGTAGTTATTCACTTAATCCACACATTTTCAGACTGGTACTCACACCTCAACTATGCATGGCTTCCTCCTAAATAGAAACTCTGTTTTAACCTTTCCAAGCTTTGGCCATTGTGGGGAAAGGGAAGTAACTCAGTGACATGGAAGAGACCTAAGAATGTAGGGAGAAGGATCCAGTTCCTTTTTTAAAGCTTCCAACCAATTTCCTTATTTTGGCTCCTCACCTGCCTTACCCCAAGTTCTAGGGATATCTGACACTATCAATTTCTGAGGCTTTTGGTGATTTTTGAAGTGAAGATCAGGTCAGTTTTCAGTTTTCCTCATTGCTTGTTTAAAATTTGGCCTTCTTGGATCTGCAAGGCTCTTTAATTTACACTCATATGTCTGCTTTCCTGACTTCCTAAATTTTGTGCTCTTGTATTTTGTTTCTTCTTAGATACAGATCTTTAAAAACTTATGTATATCTATCTACCTATCTATCTTTAAATCTATCCCTTTATAATGGTTTTATAGGGATTTCTAGTGGCAACAAAGTTAGATTCGCCTGTTCAATCTACTGTCCATATTTTCCCAAATCAAATTTATAATTTTTTTATCCCCTTGACATAATTTTAATGAGTTTGAGAGGAAAAAGATAGATATGGAAGCCAGATCTAGTGTGCTATTCAACTGCTTTCTTAAAGCTTCCAATCAACCTCCTTATTTTTGCTCCCACCTGCCTCACCATTCTCACATTACCTGTCACAATGCATTCTGGATACTAACTGTTTGATACATAGTCAAATTAAAATATATAGAAGTTAGAAAATCTCCATTACGTTATGCCTTAAAATTGATTTCACACTAGTAGTATACTAAGGATATCAGGCCCCATTCCCCAAACGTAACTACCTCTCTATTGACTTTCTGCTTTCCCAACTATAGCAACAACGTAGAGAATCTTTATGTCTAGTCCCTTCATTTTCACACCTAAATAGCCTCCAGCGAAGAGGAGCAAACACATTTGCTATGGCCTGTAAATCAGCAATATTACAACTGGTATTAGCTGTTACCACTTGAAGTGTTGAGAGAGTGGGGTTCATTCAGCTGGGGTCCCTGCCTCTCCCAGTGTGGTTCTGAGTTAAAATAGATGAAGATGTTAATAATTAACTTTATCAATGGGCACTCATTCATGCAGCATTGGTCCTTCCTTGCAAATGCATTTGGCTGAAACTTGATTATGTGGCTGAACACTCTCAGACAAATGGTTTTGCTTTGGTGTATGATGAGTTGAATAGGATTAAAACTACCTACTTGGCTCTCATAAAACGTAGCTTCCTGTATTATGTAAATAAAATGTGTTCATGTGGTAACATCATGCTAGATGAAGAACTGGGTTTTAGTTTTGGTCCTACTCTTTCCAGACTTATAAGACTGGAAGACTACTTATAACACTCTCGTCGAATCTTCTGAGCTTCCCTAATGGTCTGACTCTTCAATTATGTAAAAGAATTGATGTCACTCAAACCAGCTCACTAATAATGGGGATGGTACCTACTTGTGCTGAAGTGAGAATAAAATGAGTTAATGGAGAGTAAATCCTGTTAAGCCCCTTTAGTTTATAAAGTATTATATAAATATAAAGGAATATTTTAAAATAGTGTTTAATACAATGTTAAGGCAGGGCCTATTGGACTACAAGATTTAGCGAGGGCAATCTACTTTTAAGAAATAGCAAATGCAGGGACTCCTGAGTCCTTTGCCTCTTGAGCAGTTTGTGGCTTGGAAGCAATGTACTGATTAGATATCTTGGCTTTTCCTTTGCTTTCCACTGAAGAACAGGAGATAGTTGAGATCGTGACTTAATGTAAGTTCTAATCTTTCAGAGCTCTCTATTTTACTTGGCTTCTCTCTTGACCCTGAAGTTAAGTGTACGTCTTGAGATCTCACTGTTCATCTTATGACATTATTTTGTAAACAATAAGTAAGATCAAGTTTAGAAGGTTAGTCTACATTTGTTTGTCTAAGCATTCAACATGCTCAATGGTGCCAGCATTTTTTCTTATAGAATTCTTTATAACGTCAAGGGCTCTTGGTCATCTTAGCCAAATGTCATTCATTGCTTTATAGAAGAAAACCCAAGTCTCTGCTTTGGTTGTCTGTTCTGGGCTTGGATTCCTGACATTGAAAAGATTTAACACATGCTATCAGTTGCAGTCAATTGGAAGACAGACAGACACAAAGCCATTCTCAAGGATCCTTCCTTTATTTCTGAAATACCTTTTGACCACTGGAAAGGGGGTTGATCCTTTTCTTTTGTTTCTTTCACTATGTTCTCAGTGATGTAGAAAAGGAGAGAGAGAGAGAGTGCTGCAGCCAGAGAGTTTTCTTTTCTTTTTCCCTTCCACATGAAAGACTCCATTGTTCCACCTCCAGTTTATTACAGGCCCTGGAGAAAGTAGCAAAAGATTAAGAGAGAAGAATGATCACTGACGTATTTTCAGAGGGGCAGGCTCTGGCTATATGGAAATACACTGATTTGTGAAAGTGGATCCCTGTTATATTTTAACAGTCTAATGGGGCTTGCTTTATCTTTAGTGCCTTGAGTACTGCTTCTAGTTGATTTAATCAGGAATGAAGGCTTTAAGCTGACTTTATAAACCCACAACACAATAGTTAGTTGGCAGCTGTTGTTAGATTTAATTAGTGTAAGTGGAAAATGTATTAGTTTCATTTTTTTCCACCTTTTTTCCTATCCAATCGTCTCCCTACTTTTTTATTTTTGGAACTTTTTCTCAGGGGAGTGTTTCTGTTCTCCATCTCCCTTCTCCCTTCCTCATTGCTTAGTTCTGGGAAATAAAAATATAAATAAACACATGAAACAAAGTGAGACTATGTACTTAGATACTCAATTTTGTTTTTTCTATGATTTTTATTTTGTTTTGATTTTTGGGTTTTTTTTTTTGTGTGTGTGTGCTCTTAAAACACATACAGTCTGTGGTGCTGACTGCTTTTGTGTAGTTGTATATTGATAAGATTCCCAAAATTAGGAATTTCAATGTATAAAAGTCTGCAAAGAGACATAGGATTAAAAACAAGGTATGGGACAGCCTGGGGTGGTGGCGGTGGTGATGGTTGTGTAGTGAATTAAAGCTCTAAGTGCGTTAATTTGTTAGAATACTATTATGGAGAACAATAAATTATTAATTTGGATAAGACTAGCATTGACTCAAGACTGTGTAATTACACACATAGTAAAAGTCCAAATTGAATAGTAAAAATCCATTTGAGGAATTCATGCCAAGAGTTTTCTCAGGAGTTTTTGAATTGGGTAATTGATCCTTCCAGGTGAGAGAAAGAACACATGAAGCAGAGCAGTTTTGGGAGAAAAGGAGATCAGATGTCTAGTTTTTGATAGGATGGATTTGAAATGTCCAATAGCCATCGGATAGAGCTGTTTGGTGGGAATTTGACATGACTCTCACTTACTGATGGAAAGCTGGGCTGGTGCGCAGATTTGGGAGTCCCTAGCAAATGACAGTCAAGATTCTGAGAGGGAATGAAGTCATGCAGGAGACTAGGTGACTACGAAGAACAATGGGTCAAGTCTGGAACCCTGTGGAATCCCAATATTTAATGATAAAATAAAGGAAAATTATCTGTGAGAAAACACAGAAAATGAAAGAGGTTTGAAAAGAGCCAGTGGAATACAGAAAAGAACCATGGAGGCTTTGAAGTAAATAATTTAAAAGTTCATGTAGAACAATTACCCACGTGATCCCTAAGGCAGTACAAGTATGATCCTTTCTAGCTGGGGTGAGGATTTCCAGCAAGAAGGGAGCAGTGGCAAGGCGCAGTGGCTCATGCCTGTAATCCTAGAAATTTGGGAGGCTGAGGCAAAAGGATTACTTGAGGCCTGGATTTCGAGACCAGCCAGAGCAACATAGTGAGACCCTGTCTCTACAAAAAAATAGAAAAATTACTCAGGTGTAGTAGCAGGTACCTATAGTCCCAGCTAGTTGGGAGACTGAGGCAGGAGGATTGCTTGAGCCCAGGATTTTGAGTTTGCAGTTAGCTATCATGATGCCACTACACTATACCCTGGGCAACAGAGTGAGACCTTGTCTGAAAAAAAAAAAGAAAGAAAAGAAAAAGGGAGTACTGATACTCCCCCCCATCAGAGGACGCTAAGTACCTACCACTCCTCTTTGGGGGAAGTAATCATGAGACCTGGGGCTTAAAAGTAGCTGATTATTACTAGAAGGTTGAGGCCCAAGTTGAAGGTGGAGTTAATACCCATACACATTTACTGATGCCAAATCAATTTTTTATAGATATGTTCTTGGCAGAAAGAAAATAAATAAGAAAAAGAAAACAAATAAGAAAAAAAAAAAGGGAAATATGAAATCTGGTTCCCCAGTTCCATTTTTAGGCTTTTATTACATTATATTTTGATGGATTTTTATAAATATACATGAGTACACATCATACAAGCCTTGTACTTTTTGCAAAGTAAATATTACAATTTCTGATCTATTTTGATGGTAGATATTTTTGATAGCATTACACGAAAACAGAGTAGTTACCAATGACCTTAGGCATCTTGGCAAAATATCTGGAAAAGTCAGCTGGAACTTTGGTTCCTTGCTTATTTTTTTTTCAGTCTTTCTAGAATTTCAGTCATTTTTTTTCTTTCATGCTATTTTCTAGTCCCTGACCAATGTGAAAATGTAAGTCTCTGTGAATTTAAAGGGTCACGCATATAGAAAATCTGATGCTGAGTTTTCATATTTTGGGAGAGACTTATATGAAATTGACACTGAAATCTAAAAGAAACAAAACAAAGTTGTCTTGTTTTACTTGAAAACCTCGAAGTAGAACATCTCTAACTGTTTTTAGGTAATAAAACTTTAGTCTCAAGTGAGAGAAATCCTTTTTTTGCACTGCATTTGAAGACAGAAAGATGAAGGAAAAGAGAAAATTAGGTCGTTTAAGTAACTTTATCCGGTAATGACAAAATGGAATGCTCCAGTGTGGGAAGGAACACTGAACAGAGAGCATCAAATCTGTTCTTTTCCCTACTAGTGAAATAATTTTGGGATTATAGACTCTCAAGTTCTGTTTTTTTTTTTTTTTTTTATCTGTTAAATGATTGGATTAGGCCCGTTATTTTTTGTTACTGTTTCTTCCAGTTCCTATGTTCTGCAATTCCAAGTAAGATTTCATTACATGGCATCCAATAATCTATACCAAAAATGCTCCGTTAATCAACATCCACTTAACCGACCCACTAGAGTAATGCATACTCTCCATTCTCTCTGTAAAAACATGTTGGACAATGCTTGCTGCAGAATAGTAGCAGCCCAAAGATTATTCCAGTGTGTTCATCCATTCTGCCCCTATCCATTGAGCTTTATGTTTACCAAGAATCAGCTGAGTTAGTTCCCAAATCTATTTATGCCAGTGGTCTTTGTTACTGAAATTACATAATTAATTAAATAGTATGAAAGCCAAAGAAATATGAGTGTGAAAAGTAAGAGAACTGTTGCTATGAGAATTAAAACTAAATGCTTTGAATAGGATCTATAGGGAAGGATGTATGTCATATAATCACGTACAAACAAGACATCATAAAAAATTAGAAAATGTTCATAAATATCTAGAGAGGTCTACTTTTTTTTTCTTTTTGTTTTTCTATTTTTTTGTAGAGGCAGGGTCTCAATATTTCCCAGGCTGGTCTCCAGCTTCTGGGTTCAAGTGATCCTCCCGCCTCGGCCTCCCAAAGTACTGGGATTACAGGAATGAGCCACCATACCAGCCGAAAAATCTGTGTCCATGTTTCTTCACAGCTGATCTTATTTTCTTATTTCACTTTAAAGAAACTGAAACTAGAGATCAAAGGGTGATGCGTTATTCAAGAAAGTAACAGAACTCCAGACTGTAAGAAAATGTTCTACAACAAAAGATTGATGAGTAGGTACAGAAAGAAATGATGGATGCCAAAATAAATTATTTAGGTATACATGTATAACTTTTTACCTTTCCTCACTTTAATTTTTTTTTCCTCTTTTATTAACTAGCTAACTACCAGTCCTGATCGTGTCTGATTAGAGGAATTTTGTCATATTGAGGTCAGGGCCAGGCTAAAGTTTCCTTTGTTCTCTGAATACAGTATTAACAGGATGTACTATAATAAAGAATAGTGTGATTAAGATCCTGAAAAACATTTTTTTAAGCAGGACTTTTGGGCATAAATATTTATATCAAAGTTAATTACATATTACAGGGTAGTAGTATCATTTTCTGGGTTTGAATCCTGTCTTCTGTTTTTACAAATTACTCCATGATTTCAAGACATGGTTTCTACCACTGAGACATTATAATAATAATACCAGCTCCCCCGGTTAAGAGGATTAACTGTTAATATACATAAAGCACAGTACCTGGCATATAGTAGAAACTGAAAATATGATACTTATTCCTTAAAGTAGGGTCAAGTGCTTCTATTTTCTAATTGATTTTTAATATAATGATAGGCTCTGGAAATTGTTGGATGAAAAAGATTGAACTTTGTGCACCTTTTGGGGGTAGCTAAGGCAAATTTGAGAGAACAATAGGATGGCTGGGACCACATAATTAGATTATACGGTGGCCAGAGGTCAAAACCCAGTAGCAAGCAGAACCTTCGGTTAAGGGTCAGTGATCAAGCACAGGCAGAGATCAGTCTTTGCAGGGAGCTCCCAAGTGCCCCTACGTGGAAAGCACCAGTCGCTCGAGGGAATGAGCTCCGCACCATGGTTACTGCAGGCACGTCCACTGCTCTTCTGTAGCTCACTCTCCGCAAGACAAGAGAGAGCCTTTTCAAGCCTCAATCAGATATGTCACTCCTGTGCGTAAAACTGTACAGAGTCTCCTCATTTCAGAGTAAAAGCCAGAGTTCTTGCAGGAAATGTCCTGCAAGGCCCTCAATTACTTCTCTGCTCTCATTCCTTATTATCCACTCTCCTCCAGCCACATTGGCTCCTTAAAGAAAGTCCCGTCTGGTCTGAAGGTACTGAGCTGTCTCAATTGACTGTTCACAGGCAGTTACAGATCAAACTCCTTGTTCTACTCTTTCCTCCCTTCTCGCTACTGCACTTCACTGGCCTTAAAACAGCAACAACAGTCCTGCAGTCTCTGGTCCTATGACCTTTGACGTCTCCGCCGCCCGTAGCCGCCTGCCAGGCCCCTGCTCCCTCGCCTCCTTCAGGTCTCAGCTCAAATCTCTCTTCCCAGTAAGGCTCACCCTGACCACCTATCATAGTCCCACCTTCTCCTCTACCCTACCATTTTTCTTTTTCATATTTTATAATTTATTTATTCATTGGGTTTATTTTCTCTTATCTGCTTCTCTTCTTAAGTTCTATAAGGGCAGGGATCTGTTTATCTGGTTTTGTTCACTTACGTATCCCAAGTGCCTAGAACAGTACTTGGTACGTGGTTGGAGCTTATTAAATATTGGTTGGATGAATGAATGAGCAAGTGAATGCAAGAACCAGGACCAGCCTGGCCTGAAAACAGTTCGAGACATGCTTTGCCAAGGGCTAAGCAAATGGCAAAACCATCAATCTCTGGGGATTTATTAAGAAGAGCAATGATCTTGTTTGGCTGGAATGGCTCTCTGACTTCAATTACAGTTTGAAAATCTCCCTTTTCCCTAAGTCCCACTACTTTTTTGATTTTATAGCCCTAAATTCAGGTGTCCTCAGGCAAAGAGAATCAGAGAACTGTGGTTAAGACCCAGATGATTGATAATAAACATGTCTTTGCTTTAATTTTGTGACATGTGGACAAATAGCTGTTAAGTCCTTTTTTCCCCTTTCCTTCATTACTTGTCTCTGGTTTGGTTTAATGATTATCTAATGATTCAGCAGTTATGGCCTTTCTTTTTAACTCTTGAAGTTCCTGACCTTTGCATAGTGCATCCAGTTTTGGTATTGAAGATTTATTAATTCCTTCCCTTCCCTTTTCACCTAATTGTGGTTTCAGTGCTTCCAGTTTTCCCAGGGTGGGATTTATAGCTCTCTTTACATATAAAGTAATAATTATACCACAATAATTATAAAATTATTTACATCTATTGAGTATGTATCATCTGCCAAGTTCTGATTTAGGAACTTCAGATATATTTTCACTAATTGTCACTCCAGCCTTGCAGGGAGATTTCGAACTCAGCAAATTTACTTGTTCTTTTAAGGACCTATGTGTTCTTATGGCTGGCCCCATCAGAATCATCAGAAATGCTTGGTGACAGATTCCTGGATCTCAGCTCAGAAGACTTACCGACAATCAACATTTTAACTAACTTCCAAGGTAAAACTTGTGAACACTCAAGTTTGAGAATCACTGGGTAAGTATTGAGGTAGAACATATCTTAGAGTACATTGGGAAGTGAACTATAAGTTGCAAGTAGCATGATGTAGTCATTACTAGGTAGTGTTTTACCTATTATAGTGGAATTTAACCCTCTTCCTGGCAAGCTGTACTTTGCTTTTCCTGCCCTGTAGCATTTGACATATATGTTGTCACACACAAAAACAAACAAGATTCATCTTGAAGCCAGCCTGTGTATATTGTTCAAGGAGATCTTTATTCTTTTAAAGACCAGACTATGCCTTTAAATTGTTATTTTGACTCTGTATCAAATTAATTTTGCAAGAAATAAGGGACTAACTCATTTGGTCAGTGCATCTGGGGACAAAAAGTAAAGAAGGTATCTGAAAAAGTAAAGATGTGTCTGAATATGCATCAAGAAAATGACTAGCTTGCTCTAATTTTCCTACCTATTTGAATAAAAGAAAATAGTGTGACTAAAGAGTCAGATAAGTAAAATTTCTTAGGCCCATATCACTATAGTCAAATCAGATAGGGAAGTGAAGCAGTTGTCTAGATAAGGGGTTGGAGAACTGCAGCCGGCAAGCCAAATCCTTCCTGCTACCTATTTTTGTAAAGAAAGTTTTATTGGAACCCAGCCATGCACCTTATTTTACCTACGTCTGTGACTGCTTTTACACCACAGTGGCAGAGTTGAGTAGTTGCAACAGGTGGTATGAGCTGCAACACTGAAAATGTTTACTCTTTGGCCCTTTATAGAAAAAGTTTCTGACTTCTGGTCTAGATTATTTAGGGAATATTCATGTTGGGTCTAAATTATTCAAATTCTTTTTTATATGAAATTTGAAAGGGTAAGATAGTAGAATTTCAGTAAACATCTATGGAATGAATG
The DNA here is from genome assembly GCA_963574885.1 of Lepilemur ruficaudatus. Taxonomy (NCBI): domain Eukaryota; kingdom Metazoa; phylum Chordata; class Mammalia; order Primates; family Lepilemuridae; genus Lepilemur; species Lepilemur ruficaudatus. The sequence continues at coordinate 65,237 of CAUYRT010029811.1, forward strand.
ATGATATTTCTTGGTTGGAGTCTCCACAGAAGAAATTAATTCAGAAATCCAAAGTCATGAGAAGTGCTAAGCAATTGCTGATCTATAACCTCATCCCCAGAATTACTCCATGGGCCATAAAACAGATATTCACTTACCCTGCAGGGAGAAAGAAGAACAGGCCTTTTACGAAGAGACATCCATTTTAAAGTGGAGGACATGCTCACCAGGGTGTGAACAAGACCACTCATTGGTGTGTGGAAAATGATATTATAACTTATGGCTTTTCTATTAATATGTAGAGAGAAGAAATTAAGCTTTACTAATATTGAATATGTAGATTGGCACTAGTCACTGCACAGATGTGCTATCAGACAGGTGTTTGAGGTTTCTTAAAAGATCAGTGAAAGTTCCCTAATCCCAAAGAACTGGCTGTGGGGTTCTCTCTTGCTTGATTTCAGTGTATTGACACAGTTTGCATGTAGCTGGTTAAGTGGATTCAGGGATTTCACTGTCTATTTTACAAAATGGACAAATAGATTAAATAGATTTCTGAGAAATATCTGCAATTGAAGATAAGAATTCATGCACTGCTTAATAATGGAAAAAATGGCAGAGCTGACATTTTCCTTTATCCTATAGAACCAATTCTTCAGCAGCCAAAGGAGATGTAAAAGATGAATTCAAAAATTCTCATGAATTTTGAAATGATCGAGAGAATATATGAAATATGGATTTACTTCCTTTGTTATTGTAGGCCTCACCCTAATCGAATACTTTGTCAAATTTAAACAAAAACTTTTGCATGATTAGATAACTGATTTTAAAAAATGAATACCGTGATTTAGTAGGCAAGATAATAAGGTCCAGAAATAATGAACATAGTGTCAGACTTAATCACAAAAATTAAATATACATATATATCAAATCACATTGTTTACACAAGTTTTAATAGTATTAATAATTTTTAAAGTGAGAACAGAAAGATTTCTTTGTAAATTAATAAATAGAATAAAAATAAAATAAACCGCTATCTAGGTTACTTTTATCTCATCCTTTTAACATTTTCATTTTGTGTATTTTTATTTTATTATATATAATGTGTTAGTATAATAGTGCATGCATATACTATATCATAAAATAATATGTACACATATATTACATTTGCATGTATAAATATAATAGTACATGCACATATATACTGTATATACAGTACATGTGCATATATATATATAAATTGAAGGTGCATGCTTAAAACTGGTTTTACTCATAGGTGCATGGGTCAAAAAATTTAGAAGGTACCAATTTAGACAATGATGTATGGATTCAACCTTCCTGTGGGGATATCTTGGATTTATTGCTGCCTGACCTTTCTTTTGATTGAACTTCCCTTGACCTGCTGAAGGCTTGGGTAGAGTGACATAAATCACAATAACTCCTTTGCATGCTCCTCTGTATAAGTATTATTTCATATTGGCACATACTTGCTTGCATAGTTTACATTTTCCACATTAATGTTGTCTCTTCTTATTTCTGGCTGTATAAATACTAGAGCTATTGCTGATTAAATTTGCTTTGTGAAGTACTGACACCCCTGCTACTGTCTGTTTGCTTTTGTGCTGGGGAAATTATTGTATGATTATAGAGATCAGTGAATTTTACATATATATGTATATATACAAATATATATAATAAATGGGTGCACTTTGCAGATGTTGGGTATATTTGGAGACAGCACAATTTTCCTTGTGTCAAGAGAAGATTGGTTTTGATGATATCGACTTTGTTCGCTTTATGTCAAAGCAATAAATCACTTCCCTTAGGAAAAAATTTTGTTCCAATCATTTAAATTTATTTGGTATTTGTTGAGTTACAAAGAGCCCACTTTTATACCACAAGCTGTGCTAAATGAGATGCCACGTTATTTCTTTTCAAGCCAAAACAGATATATAATTTCACATCTCCATGGTCATGTCTCTCCAAAATTTTTCCTACCTGGGAACACCCATGGTCTCCAACAGTACCACTGACATTAGTCAAAGCTCTCTTTAATTCTTCTTCATTAGATCACAGAATTCCTTCTTTAGATCATGTTCGTATTTCTGATGATAGTTCTCTTTTTCCTCTGTCAATTTCAGGCTAACTGCAGAAGTTTTGCCTTTTGTATTTTTCCAATGAGAAAACCTCAGTGACTGATGTTTGCTACTAGACTGACCAGAAAGTGTGGTCTCTCACCAGCTTTCTCCTGCATTCAGGAAGCCAGTCCCAGCTGCAAACCTCCTATCTTATCTGGGGTTCATCAGATGTCAAAATCCCCTCCACTCTCCCAGTCCAACCCTTATCCCAGCAACAATCTGGTGCCAGTTATGATTAAAATTCATGAAAACAGACTGGCACTTGAGACATGGATGGAAACAATTTGTGGGGGAGGCATAAAATAGCAGGGGTAGATTTCTTGTGTTTACAGTCTACGATCCTACAAGGATTTCATTTTTGAGTGAAACCAATTTGAATTCCACATATGCTCAGTTTGAATATTTTAGGGAGGAATTCACAATAGCTGCCTCTGATGTGGGCTGAACTTTGGTCTCATGACTGAAGACGTTTATTTCTTCTTTAAGAAAAAGTTTAATTATGGCAGCTTTATATTGAAAGTTAGTAGCTTGGGGGAATTCAGAATAAAAAATGAAGGAAAAACAACTTTTTGAGATAGATTTGAAACAGTTTTAGAAATAAGAAATCATTAATCGGTATTTTAGTAAAATGTTTTTGCATACAGATGAAGATATGAGTCTTAAATGTGTGCAACTAATAAAACATGTGTGTTTTACATGTGTGTAGCTAGTATAAGGTGTACGTGACACTCATTATGCTAGCCAGTAAATCAAGAGCAGCTACCAAAATCACACATTTTCTATTTATATTTCAGTTACCTAAAACAACCATTTATTTATGCTTACAATGTGCCAGGCATGTACTGGGCCCTTTACATGAATCATCTCAGCAGTTCTCAATATATATTTTTACCCTCAGGGATATGCCACATTCTCAGAAATAGCAGCTCCTGAGCAGTGGTGTAGCGAGCCGTCCTTCTTGGTTTGGAGGGAGCAGGTTGAGGAGAAGCATGAGAATCTCTGAGTTGGACAATCTAGAATTTAAACCTAGAGCTGGCTTCAGAGCCGATGTTCTAAGCCACTATACTTTGATTCCTCCCATCTTTCTTGTCTTTCAATGCCAAAGTGTCTACTGGAATACTCAATGGATATAGGTTGACCTGTTCAGGAGTCGTAATAAGAAAAGGTAGAATGAATGGATTCTGGCAATGTGACAGACCCAGGAATACTTCCTATCAGATCCTTTTCTATACCTATCAATATTTGATCCCCCTGTGTTGATTAAGAGACCTGGCACAGCGAATCTGACTGGTAAACTCCATAGGGATGGGGGGCATGGCATAGGAAAAAGAGGACTAAAGGCAACGATTGGGTTGTGGCCTGAGGGAGAAATTCCGGAACCCAGCTGAAACCCTCATTGTAATGGGACACATGAAATAAATGGGGTCCAGGGAATGTTGGAGAGCTAGGGAAGGTGAGAGTGAGGCACTGCTTGTCTGTTTAAGGGAAACAGAGGCGTTCACAGATAGCTCCTGAAGGGGACTTGCATTGGCTGGTGGTGTCTCCGTGGAAAGACCAGAGACGGGAGAAACAGCAAACTCTGCCACGCATCAAGACTCAAGTCAATGGCCGGGCGATGTGGCTCACGCCTGTAATCCTAGCACTCTGGGAGGCCAAAGCCAGAGGATTGCTTGAGCTCAGGAGTTGGAGACCAGCCTGAGCAAGAGCAAGACCCCATCTCTACTAAAAATAGAAAAAAAAAAAAATTAGCCGGGTAAAGTGGCGCAAGTTTGCAGTCCCAGCTACTTGAGAGGCTGAGGCAGGAGGATCACTTGAGCCTAGGAGTTTGAGGTTGCAGTGAGCTGTGATCATGCCACTGCACTCTAGCCTGGGTGACAAAGAGAAACTCTGTCTCAAAGCAAAGAAAGACTCAAGTCAAAGGTCATTTCCTTTCAGAAACTCCTGCCCAGGCTAGACCCTTACTATGCTGTGTTCCCACAGCTCACTGTTAAGTCTCAACTGCAGAATTTACATTAATTTTATTATGTCAATTATCTACTCCAGGGCAGTTAGGCTCCAGTGGCTTGGGAGAGCACAAAGAACATTGTATCTATCTGTTTCTCCTTATTAAATGCTGATTAAATAAATAACTGATGAAATAAATGCCAACATATTTGTGAAACCCCAAATATGAACATTATAGTTTATATAACAGATGTGAATTGCTTCATGCTCTGTGATGAGCACCTTGCCAAGTTTCTTACTTTTCGGATTAAAATGGAAATGGCTCTAGGCCCCACTGGCAGAATTGAGGAAAATCTATGATCACACTCCTGCCTTCTCAACTTCTCCTTTTGGATCATTTGGATTTCTAGGGGCTTATGCAGCAAAACCTAGTGCGCCAGAATTCCACTCTCAGGGACTAGTGGCCCTGGTGAGTCTCTGTCCACTGCTGCCGGTGCCGTCTGGGCTCTGCGGAACTACCAGGTTTCCATTGCACGTCTGGCCCTGCGGCTTCAGGCATTAGCAACGCATCAGCTCATGCGGATTCCTGCAGAGTGGCAGGGACTTTGAAGGAGAGTGGCACAAAGGGATGATACAGCGTGCTCTCTGATAATTCTGAACCCTAAGGCTACGAACTCTCCACCTTTCCGGAAGCTGCACAGCCACGCTCCCACAGGGTCTTTCACCAAACCCAGGCACACCCAGGCATCTCCTTGTCTCAGAAACAACAATCACTATCCCCTTTTTGAATTCTAGAATCCCCTCAGACTCTGGGCTTTTTCCTTCTTCATCTTTCTAAAATATCAAAGGTATTTTCTGCTCTTTCTTCCCACAGTGAAGCTTAAAGGGCCACTAAGAAGGGCTTGGACCTTAGAAACACAATGGTCCGTCCACTGCCCTTTCTTGGGGTTGGGGTATAGTATCTTTTATTCCTTCTTGACAAGTTATCCACTTCATGGATAGGAGACTTTTTAATAGAGAGTAAAAATTCCAAGTTAAATTGTCACCTACAGGGTCACAGAGAGAAAACTGAAGAAGCCAAACTCACAGGGCTCTGTTGAAAACAGGCAGCCTTGTAGAGCCCTCTGATACCCTGTCACTGCAATAGTTTGGCAGTAGTTCTTCAGGACCAGTGTGGAGGGGAGGGAGGCGGAGAAGTCTCCCCTGTACGGTTATACTTGGCTGTGATTGCACCTGCCATTTTATGCCTGGAACTCAGTGAGATTGCTTGCTGCTATATCAACAGGCATAGCCACTCATCAAAGCATCTCCATAGTGCTGGAGTCCCTAGGCTCTAGGTTACCTCAGTTACACATTATGTCCAGAACTTGCCTGGGAATTACTTAGGTACTGATGTTAAGGCCAGACCACTGACATGTTTGCCCCCTCTCTGGTGTGTTCTTCCTTCATAAGCACACCCCTGGGTTCCTTCCCTGTCCACTGATCTCAGTTGGGACCATTTAATAACGATGAAATTCATTAGAGTGGGAGTTCGAACACGTTCTTTTTCTAGAGACTTCTTGGTTTCCAGATAAATGTGTTCATTTTCTACTTAGCATCCTTTGAGTTGAACGTATAAAGAGGATCTAGAAGTTGGGTACATTGTCAAGCCACAAATACAACCTGCTCTGTAATAATACCCTCCCACACTGTTATCTTGCTTTGGCATGGTATGATTTGTCTTAATCTTAACACTAAAATTAAGTGGTTTCATAGTATTAAAGGCATCATCCTCAATTGAAACTCACCAAAGCATATACATGTCATATGAACTAGCTGAACACAAAGCTCTTAATCTGAAGTTGACCTTTTAAAAGTACTTATAGCTCAGAATTTGACCTCATTACCTAAGGAAATTGGGGTTAAAATAGATCTCTACAGTATTCCATTACTTTTTTTTTTTTAACCAAGCTTTTCTGAATTTGACCTAGGTATCAGAGACATTATTTATTTATCAAGACAAAACAGAATTTTTGCTATTAAAAAAAAAACCTCCTGTTTTTTCTTCCTTAGTGTTATTTTTTAAAAACTTGTTTGGAAGGAACCTAGTGTGAAAAATAACATGGGTGTGGGCCTCCGCATGCCAAGGCCTTAAGGAATTCACTTACAGTGCATTTAAGGCTCTATTGAGGCTTCTGAATTCCACCCAGTACAGGTGGCAGTGTGTGCAGAGTACGTGTGACCAGTACCGAACAGTAAGAGGTTCAATCTTGGGTTAGAGAGAGAGGAAGAGAGAATATAAACAACCTAGAAACCTGTTTGGATCATGACAGGTGGCTGGTGATTAGGACAGGCACATAACCCACCTGGGTGCCTTACTGGAAATGTCATGCCTTATTTTAGAAGGAAATTAGATTCAGCAATAAGAGATATACTCTAGGGAATAAATAATATTCTAATAACATATTTTAAGCGTGTCACTTACCAACAAAATCAATTTTCAAATTTGCTTTTGACAAAGATTGAAATAAAAATAAAATATGATATTAAAACAATAGATCAGTGAGAAAAAACGTGTTAAAAACATACAAAGTGCGATGGTGAATTAAGTGACATACTTGGCCCCCAGTACACAAATTCTGTGAAATACCAGTTTTTAAAAGATAATTTAAAAGTAATTTTTAAAATTTAATCAGGTGCAGGCAAATTTATAGAGAAAGAAAAGAGTTCAATGGTGGCCTGGGGCTGGGGATGGTAGCAAGGATTGAGTACACTGGCACAGGGATGTTTTTGAGGTGATCAACATGTTCTAAAAGTAGATTGTGGTGATAATTGCATAACCATATAATATTAATGAAGATCATTGAACTGTACACTTATGGGATAATTTTATGGTACATAAATGATACCTCATAAAATTTTTTTAAAAAAATTAACCAGGTGTGGTTAATGACAATTGATTTGACAATGATTTCTTAAATATGACACCAAAACATAGACAACTAAAGAAAAAAACAGATAAATTGGACTACATCAAAATTTAAAACTTCTGTGCATTAAAGGACATAGTCGACAGTGAAAAGGAAAGCACAGGATTATAAAAAATCTTTGTAAATCATACATCTGATAAGGAATTAATATCCAGAATATATAAAGAAGTCCTACAACTCAACATCAAGAATAATGGCAAACAACCTGATTAAAAAATGGGCAAAGGACTTGAATAGACATTTCACCAAAGATACTCAGATGAAAGATGCACATGAAAAGATGTTCAACATCACTAATTATTAAGGAATGCGAATCAAAACCACAATGAGATACCACCACACACCCATTGGAATGGCCACTATCAAAACAACAAGAAATAGCCGGGCGTGGTGGCTCACGCCTGTAATCCTAGCACTCTGGGAGGCCAAGGCGGGCGGATCGCTCGAGGTCAGGAGTTCAAAACCAGCCTGACCAAGAGCGAGACCTCGTCTCTACTATAAATAGAAAGAAATTAATTGGCCAACTAAAAATATATAGACAAAATTAGCTGGGCATGGTGGCGCATGCCTGTAGTCCCAGCTACTTGGGAGGCTGAGGCAGAAGGATCGCTTGAGCCCAGGAGTTTGAGGTTGCTGTGAGCTAGGCTGATGCCACGGCACTCACTCTAGCCCGGGCAGCTGAGTGAGACTCTGTTTCAAAAAAAAAAAAAAAACAAGAAATAACAGGTGTTAGCCAGGATGTGAAGA